>PVIH01008900.1:0-86903 GCA_004025045.1 Sigmodon hispidus | reverse complement strand
AAAATTCACAGGCAAATGGATGGATTTGGAGAATATCCTCCTGAGCGAAGTCTCACAAACTCAGAGAGATAAGCAGGGGATGTACTCACTCACTAGTGGTCTCTAAACAAACAAACAAGAAAAAAAGCCAAACATGCCCAATCAGCAAACCACAACCACCGAACAGCTTGGGATCAGAAACACCCTGGACTGACCCTTCGGATCCCACTCCAACTATAGGAACACCTGACTCACTCTTGAGGGAGGGGGGAGAAAACTGGATCTGCCAGGAGTGGAGGCTGAACTAACCAATATTGGAACAGTGGGATCTTGGGACTGTCTGCCGCCTGCCCAGGGAGGGGATGGGGAGTTGTGGAGAAAGAAAGGGTGGCCTGATGTGGTGGGAGGGGGAAGGGACCTTGAATGGGGTTATATAGGGATAGGAAAACAAATCCGGAGGGAAAGCTGAACACAAAGTAATTTTATGTGTAGCAAATTATTTGCACTATCACCCTTGATAAGTCATGCTTATGATTTTTATTTTCTTTATAGTTATTGTTAACTTATCAGCTTTTTAAATTTAATTTATTGTTTTTCTTGATAAATAAAAAAAAATATTCTGGCTCGGGTTTGCAATTCAGCTCCCAAGTCTGGTCAATGGCGCTAATCAATCAGTAATGGCTTAAGTAAAATAATTGTTTTTTGTCATCTGCAAAAAAAAAAAAAAAAAAAATCCCGAATGGAACTTTAATAGTTTGAGGATAAAAATAATTGGTAATTGAAGATACATTAATAAACTCTATACCACATGCAGCTCTATCCTGTTTTGATGGAAATACTTATCACTATAGCTAAACAATAAGTGATTAATAGAAAAAAAAACTAAGAAATCTTTGCTGCCAATGTTTCTCATGGGAAATTAGTAAGTAGAATATACAATAAAAGTTTAAAATTAAAATACACATTTCAGTCAAGGTGCTTGTAACCAAAATGAAGAGGAATTTATAAAAGTAAGTACAAATAACCAATAGATATGCAAAATATTCAATATTTGTAGCTATCAGAGAAGTATAATTCAAAGTCACATTTAGAGTCCATCTCTTCCCATTCAAAATTGCTATCATCAAGAAAACAAAATGAGTCATGGAAACAAGAAATGTTTACAAGTATTCAGAAAAATAAGTATGGACTTCTGGTGAGAATGTAAATGAAGAAATCACTATAGAAAACAATATGGTGGTTCTTTTAAAAATATAAAGATATAGAACCTCACTGATTCATCTGTTTCATTCATGGGCATATAACATCAAGAAGTGAAGTATATATACAATAATGTCCATGTTTACTGTGGCAATATTCACTACAGTCACCTCATGGAATGAGAATAGGTGTCTGTCTTTAGGTGTCTGTCTTTAGATTAATGTATGAATAATATAAGGTGTATGTATTATACACACACATACACAGAGAGTATTATTTATAGAGAAGAACAAAATAATAATTTGCCAAAAATAAGTCAAGCTAGAAATAGTCATTGAAAACAAAATTAACCATACACTACATCTTTGATTTTGTATACAGAGTCTAAGCATAGATAATATGAGAGTTTTCCCTTTTAATGGAGGGAAATTAGACTAGTTGAAAGAGAAGACAAATGAAGGTAAGGAAAGAAGAACTGTCAACATGTCAAAAGAGGTCATTAATATCATGATATGATATTAATCCCAGCAATCAGGAGTCAGAGGTAGGTGATCTTTGTGATTTTGAGGCCAACCTAATCTACAGAGTTAGTTCTAAAACAGCAAAGACAACAAGAAGAACCCTTGTCTGAAAACATACAAAACAAAAATTTCAGATTCTAGAAGATGTTATTATAGCTAAAAATAAATTATTTTAAGAAGTATATAGGAAAGTAAACAAAGTAAAATAACAAACACAATTTAAATTGAGGAATAGAATGTAAAGAATTATTTCATATGATTTTAGGACTTCTCATGGTATGTTAATCTAAGCTATGTGGCTTGGTGGAAGGATTGTTACCTAGATCAATGGAAGACCATAGAGAATCAAATTCTACCTAATATAATATATCCAGTATTTTTTTAATAAAAGTTCAAAAGTACCAGTAAAGAATCAATATTTTAAATAGTGGTAAAGTAATTGGAAATCTGCATACAGAAAAGTCAGCATGATTTAAGTTTTAAATAATATGAAGGAATTAACAATATATCATTAACTTCAATGTAAAAATTTAAAATTAAATTATAGCTTTAGAGGAAAACAAAGGAGGAAATCCTCCTTAACTATTATTTGGAATCTCTAATTTGTAAACTTAATATAAATAAAAAAGGGTTTTGGTGACTAATATAGACAAAAATATATTACTCTCCTGGAAAATTATGAACAACAATATACATGAAAAATATCAAATGATTTATATTCAGACAACATGAAATTCTCTCAGTCAACAAAAGGTATTAAAAATACATTAAAATGGTTTTTTGAGAAAATCCAAACATCAAATGGAAAATGAAAGATGGTGAACAACATAACCTATTAGAAAATTCAAGACCTTTGTTTTTCTCTCTTGAGGACTAAAATGAAAGGAAAAAAATTCAACAACAACAAATTCTAGAGGGTATGTAAAAAATTCAGGTCCCACATTGCTGATAGAAGTATAAAATAGTATAGCTACTCTGACATTTTGGCAGTGTCTTAAGCCATTAAATATGCAATTATGATACAACTTAGAAAATTTACTGCTGGGCATTTTTCCCAAAGAACTGAAAACTTATGTATGAATAAAAAACAGTTCAAGAATGATTAGGTCATTTAATTTTTATAATAGCCCAAACTGGAAACAATGAAAATGCCTTCAATAGATGATAGTAAGTTTGGCACATATACATGACATAAATAAAAAGAAATAGATAATTGAAACATACAACTTGAATCAATCTCAAGAATTCCATTGCATAATGTTTTGGAGTGAAGAGTGTAAGAAAGATGGGGAAGTATTGGTGGTTTCCGGGGACTAGAATGAATATGTGGATGTGGAGACACCTGTGGTTATGAAATGTTGGCACAAGATATTCAAATTGTTTATAACACTGTTATGGGTCTTGTCTGTGATGACAGACACACAAAGCTATTAATATAATAAAATATTTAAAATTATGTACATACAATGGAGGGGAGCAGTTATTTGTAGTACTTACAGTTTTTTTTTTTTTAGATTAAGAAGATCAAAGTCATCATGATATTAAATTGATGTGAGTAGAGGTAGAGAGTGCACAGAACTTCCCTGTGCCTTTCTTTACAATTATGTTGTAAATTTATAATTTTTAACATAAAAATCAAGACACTAAATAGCTAAAATTTAAAAATGACAATGGCAGAAACAGCAAGAGAATTTCTAATTATTTTAATATATTTGATATTATTTGAGTTGGAATGAGAATAATCTAATTAATAACAATCTTTAGCAAAGCAATATATATATATGTGTGTGTTCTACTTTCTTTAACAGAAGTTTTACCTTTTAAAATGGATTGTATTATCTTTTCAAACAACCATGTTCATACAACAATAATTCTGTGTCTTCCTGTGAAGTATCATGAGAGTAGGTGTACATTTATGTTTCCTAACCCTTAAACCATTTATCTACTAGTCTGCTAAATATTAGGATGGCCACATCTGTTGTAGAAAAAACACAGAATAGGGTTGTAGTGTCATAAATACCTTGGTGAGAACCTCTAGCTATCTGTTTAATTGTAAGACTCACTCAACAAAAAATGCTTGATACTGGAAGCATAACCAACTATGCAGTGATAATGAAGTCATGGTTTTTGGAGGGTAATGTACAACCACTAATTTAGCAAACAAGCAGAATCTCTAACAAAAAAACTCAAAAAACATTTGTTCTTATACTCATAGATAATTGTAGTCTTTACTTCCAATCAAAGGAATTTCTCTTTGAAATACAGACCACTACAAAAATTGCTACCAATCAAAATGCAGATTTGTGGAGTCCAGTCCCAGTGGGTGCATCTATAAAATACGTTCTCTACTCAGGGTTCAGGGATCCTTGAGGAAAAGGGGCATAGCAGATTATAAGAGCTGGATGATCAGGGAGTTTGTTACAAGATTGTTCCCTTGTGATGTCAGAAACTACATCTATACAGTCTCACCAACATGACAAGGTGACTCTAACAGATGTGCTAATGGTTAATGTGAAAAGTTCAAAAGGCATCAGTTAGGACAGCAAACTATAGGCAACCAGGAAAAGTATGGAGCAGGAGAGATCCTTCTCCTCAGAGAAAAGCACATCAATTGGTTAACTAATGCCAAATGATCAGTCTTGGAGATGCACAGACAAGTAACATTATACAGACTGAATATATCATATATATATGTATATATATACATATATATATACATAAGTGTAAGCAAATACTACAATTCTGGCGAGGGGGTGAGAGGTATCCTGACTACTTGGGAAGTCAGGCAATGCATGGATCTGCTAAGATAGTTCTGACTGCAGGAGATACAATGGGATGTGATATCAGAAAATGATATCATGACTGTTCAGAAAGTCAGGCTATACTTGGAGCTGTTAGGACAGCTCTGACAACTGGAGCTGCAATGTTCAGCTCACCTCTGGAGGGAAAGGAATCCTGACTTTTTGGGATACCCCTGGAGCTGGGGTATAGTCTCCTTACAGGATATAGCAATCCTTCTCCTATCCTGGAGAGTCACTACAGCTGGGCTTTGCTCTGCTCCTCTTAATGGGGCTTCCCTCCAGGCATTCTTCTCTCCAGCCCAAGATGTTACTTCCTTTGCCTCACTCTACTAAAGAAGAAACTACTGCAGAAATGAAGCAATCTCCTCCCACTCCGGTGCAAAGTTATTACTTTTTCTGCCCTGCTTTGCTCAGTCTCCCAAGGGACATCTCAGCAAGTTTCTTCTTTTCTTCAGTTCTGCTATACTTTGATTAGTCCCCCTAAGGAAATGTCTCTGCTAGGGTTTTTCTGCTCAGTCCCCTAAGGGACATCTCAGCAAGTTCTTCTCTACAGAAGCAAATGAAGACCTTCACCCAAGATTCTTTTCAGAAAGAGATTTATTTGGGGAGGTGGATTCCGGGAAAGTGGCTGCCTCTATCAGTGTGGAAAAGAACAGCCAAGGACTGGAACAGGGAGAGGAGTTTATATAGGGGCTCTTAGGGTTGAAATTTCTCCATGGATTCTATAGGATCAGTTTGTTATTCTTGCTCAAGGATTGATTAGTTTTGTTGGTCGGGGCAGATGACACTGATTTCAAGGCCAGACTGTGTTTCTTTCACTGGCCATTTTTAGCGTTTGGACCCTAATTCTAAGGCCAGGAAATATTTGTTTCACTGGCTCACAGGACTGTGTGTTCCTTTGGTACTAGTTTCAGAGTCATGGAATGTTTATTTGGTTGTTGGTTAAGGGATAAACTGTTTTATTCATTGGCTTAGGTCCCAGATCCAGGTTGCTTCTTTCATGGGGTCCTTGTTAACAGTCAGGGTGCTGATGGATTGGTTGATTTTCTGCTCAGTGATTGGTTGGTTTTGTTGTTCAATTGCTCAGGGGCAGAGATGGCTGATTTCAGTGTTAAACTGTGTTTCTTTCTGGCCAACTTTAGGTTTTGTACTATAAGTCTAAGGCCAGGGTATTCACTGGTTCTGATTCTAGGGACAAAGTGTGTTCCTTTAGTACTGGTTCCAGATTAAGGAATGTTTCTTTAATTCTGGGCTAAACAAAGGGTTTCTTTCAGTGTCATAGGTCTCAGAGTCTGAGTTTCTTTCACTGGATATTGTTTAAACTTTTGAACTCTAATTCTAAGGCCAGGGCATATTTCTTTCATGGGATCTGATTCTTGGGACAAATGTGTTCCTTTGTTACTTGTTTCAGATTCAGGGAATGTATTCTCGGTTCTGGTTTAAAGGATAAAGAGTTCCCCTCCCTACCCCAGCCCTCCACCCAGTCACTGGCTCAAGTCTCAGATCCAGGGTGTGTTTCTTTCACTAGTAGTTGTTTCAAGGCCAGGGTAGATTTCTTTGGTTAGTTCCTTTTCCCTACAATAACCCCCCCACACACACACACACACAGACAGACACGAGTCAAAAATTGTAAAGGACCATAAATTTGAATGATAAAGGGAAGAATAGAAAGGAAGAAATATTGTCATGTCATTATATTATAATGTTAAAAAACAGAAAAATAATATAAAAACATATACCTAACAATTTAATGGAGGGACTATGAAAATATATATAAATATTGTATGTATACCAGTTAAAGGTAAATTTGAATGTAAAAACATTCTGGAGCAATAAAGTGAAAAGTAAAGAAAGTTTAAAGCACTAAAGTAGTCATAGACAGAGTAAAAGAAAAAAGTAAAAAAAAAATCCAGGAATATTACTTGTTGTATTTGATGTAAAGGGACTAAAGTGACAATGAACTGACAGTATCATCAAACTGAATAAAAAAAATATATAACACTCATAATATATACACTTAAGAGACATCAAATATTCAATATAAAAGAATGAAAACCTATATATTATACAAACCCAAACTCAAAGAAACCTGCCATAATTATTTGTATTGCACATGAAAGAAACAAAAGAAATTAATTGAGGTGCCAACAAGATTTCTCAGTGTGTTTAAGGTGCTTGCTGATTAATTTGGCAACCCAATTTAATCTCTGAGGACCCACAAAGTATGAGGAGAGAAATAATTCATACCACCTGTGTACAGATAGTGACATGCAATAGGGCGTGTGCACAATAACACATACATAAATAAACAACAAATAAATAAATAGGCAGAAAAATAAATGGATGAATAAATAAACATGCTAACCTTTTTAGAAGTTTTGGGCCTAGGGTTTCTCTCGAAACACCATCTGAATTATCTCTGTAGGAAATGATATTTTAGAACCCTAAAAGTCGCATGGGACAGTATGTATAACTGTCATGACTGAAACCAAAAATATAGATTTGACTCAATACCAAAATATAATGAAAAAAATAATTATTAAATAAATAAATAAAGGCATTTCATAAACAAAAGAGGTCTACTAAAAAGATCTATAGAAATTTAATTTTTTTCTATGCTTAAGAAAAAGCTATTAGAACACTATTCAGAAAACTTCACAAACACATTGATAAAGTACAAAATAACAAGGTAAGCATTCAGTTTATATTGTGGAAATGTTGAATATATCTACATTAATAAGTTATGCAGCAAGTGCACAAGAAGTCAGCAATGGTTCACACTCTAAAACATAATTATGACAGTGCAAGGTGTTGAGTATTGAAGTGTATTTCAAATTAAACAACTGGAGTCATCTGCATGCTATTTAGCTGCATTGAGAATGAGTTAGAAATCAAAAATGGTTTCCCTCGAATAGATTCTACTTTTTGGGGGGGGATTCAAAAATTCTTGGGGCTACCAGAATTCCTTTTTGGAAAACTCTGAATTTAAGATTTTCATTCTGTAATTCTAAATTTTATCACATTTAAATCTTTTCATCCAGATGGCTTCACCAATGATTTAAACTCTTAAAAAAGAAATAGCATCAATCTTGCAAAATCTCTTTCACAGAACAAAAATAGAGAATACTTCTGAATTTAATTTATGATACCAGCAAAATTTGGTACCAAAACATGAAGACTAAGGTTAGAAAACTTTATTTATGTAAATGGTCAATAGTAAATGTTTATGCTTTTTGGCTGTATCATCCCTGTTCAAATCTGTATAAAAATAGCCCATAGACAAAGGTAAAATGAACTCATTTATCTGTGTATAAACAAAATTTTGTGTATGGTCACTTCATTTAATTTCAACTCACTGTATTACACTTTTACAGCTGATAAACACCTTCAGCAGTGTAGCAGGATACAAGATTAATTAAAAAAAATCAGTAGCTCTCCTATACACTAAAGATAAAAGGGCTGAAAAAGAAATAAGGGAAACATCATCCTGTATAATAGCTGCAAATAGCATTAAATATCTCCGTGTAACTATAACCAAAAAAATTGCATTTGTTTGACAAAAACCTCAACAAACACTCTCTAACATCCATTCCCCGTGATATCTCTTCACTTAAGTCTGTACTGCTTTCATGGACTCTCTTTGTTGCTCAGTTCAAATTCGAAGTCTTTTTTCCCTACTCTATTATGGATTAGCTGTTTCTTTGTTTCTTTGCTAGACATATGCTCCCGAGCTTGGACTCTGACTTTCAGTCATGTAGCTCTGACATGCAATGCCACATTCCCTTTGTTAGGGCTGACATAAAGAGGCAAAGTTATTTTCCTTTTATTGTGTTATTGCTTGCCCTCTCTTTGGGCTCTTAGTTCACATGTAATTCTGTTATTGTTGCTTTGACTTGCGTTTATTGTGTCTATTCATATATGCTTCCCAACTAAGGTATCCTCTTTTTCCCTGACCATGGTCATATCTTCAATTTAGTATCACATATGATACTTTGCACTGCTACACTTTCAGAACTACACTTGGAAAGGAAGATAACAATTTCAATAAGGAGCATACATTATGAATGTATCATAGAATCACATTATGCAGGAGGAAGAGCCTTACTCTCCACTTATAAAGATGTATGAATTTGGCCATTACTCCAAAACTTAACTGAAATAGTGAGTTTTCAATGTTAACTTCTTTTGTATATCAGATAAACTAGCATTCTAGATCATTGTATAGAAGCAAGAATTTAATTTAACTGGCAGGAAGTGAAAGAAAAAGTGAGAAGAAAGGGGAAAGTTTTGAAAGGAACCAGTATATTTAAAAATGACACCTTAATATTATATTTTTCTTGCCTAAAACCCAAGATATTATTAGGAATCAGATTAACAATAGAAAACTTCCTCACAATCTTATTGCTGGCACAAAGCAGTGCTTCACAAATAACTGTCAGTGTAATATAATAAGGAGGGATTTCAAAAGTACTTTGATGCCAATAGTAAAGCACCAATTTTTGGCTTCCATTTGTCATATGGAGAGAATCAAAGAAGATAATCATTATGGAATTCATCAATTCAATTACATGCTGATGATATGTGCAGAATGAAGGGAATGGAGTTATGCCTAGGTTTCAACAGGTATAAGTATGTAACTCAAATATCATCCAAAGATTACTTATTCATTGCTAATATGGGAGAATTATTTTCCTTAAGAAAAATTTTAGATTATGGCATGAAAGCAAGAATTTAATTTAACTGCAATAACTATTTCAATTTATAGCATTTTAGAGAATATTAAAGTTTACTGAGGTAATCTGTCACACACATTTAAAAATTGGGTCATACTCAGTTTAGATAAATATGCTATTTTAAAGAGATTATACTAAGTTACTCTTAAAGCAAACGTTATTGAACTATAAAACACAAAAAGAAATGCTCACATTTGTACAGATACAGCTTGCTTCATTTTCTAAATTTAACAGCTTTATTGAGATATAATTGATGTAAATTATATATATTTAAAATTTGCAATTTACTAGGTTCCACACGTGCATGCTCCCATTTAAGCATTATCAAAGTTTGACTAATGTATCTTTCACTTCTTTATAGCTTTCCATACTACTCTCAACCCCAACAAATATGTTCATATGTTTTCTAACACTAATGCTTGGCATTTTACATGATCTTTAAATTAAATGAAAATGCATGTTATCTTTAACATCCAGGTTCTTTCACTTGTTAGAAATTCCTTAACATTCATCTAACTTCTATTGTGTATCAATAATTTATCCCGTAATATTCCATGCCATGGATGTAGTACAGCTGATTTCGCTATTCACTTGTTAAATTGCTCCCAGTCCTAGGTTATAATGGATAATAATCTATGACCACCGATGTGTATGTCCTAAGTAAACACAAAGTTGCATTTGTATATGTTATTTATCTAGGTCTGTGCTCATAGGACCATATTGAACCTATTGTTTTTTAATTCTCTCCCTATACCTTTTATTCTTTATAGGACAAGTTATATTTTAGCCCCTTACATACAACCAGTGATGAACCATAATCTTGGGGGAAAATCAACTGAACTCACTTATCTTCTTCTAACACTCTCATTTCTTCAGAAAGCTAGTTCCTACACATTTCATTACTCTGGCAGAACTCTAATTAATTTGGTTTATTATTCAATTTTTTTCTAAATATTCTGTCATAAACTTTTGCATTTTATGCAGTCTCATCTCTTAATGTTTGATTATGGTTTGTAAGCTATTAGAACACCATTCAGAAAACTATTTCCTGGATTTATATTTTAAAGTATTTCCCCATGTTAAATAAAATACACAGCATAAACTCAAACAAAAATATTAAATGTCTTATAAGAAAACTATAAAGCACATAAGAAGGAAAATGTGATACAATCAGAAGAAAAGACCTCTGACGTGACAAGTGGTCAAGAGCACTTGCTATTTTTAAGACAAATAAGATTTGAATCCAAGAATCCACATTAAGCAGCTCACACCTGCTTATATCTCAAGCTCTAAAATAGTCTGTGCTGTTCTCTGGTGTTCACAGGTACCCACATGAATTTACAGACATAAAACCATAAATACACACATGCATACACATAAATTAAGAATAAATCTTTAAAAAATTACTGGTAGTCATAGATATTAGGACTAATATTAAAATGACCATGTTATGAGGCCAGGTTGGTGAAGGAATGCATTACCATGGACACTTGGAGACTTGAGATTAATATCCCCACAAGCCAGGCAAAGATGAAAGAAGAGTATTGACTACTCAAAGTTGTTCTCTGATCTCTACACACACACACACACCTGGTGGCATATGCCCCACTACATACATTAATACATTAATATAACCATATTAAAAAAGCTATAATCAGAATAAATGCAAAATCCATAAAATTCTGCTAGAATTCTTTATGGAATTAGAAAAAATTTCACATGTACGCATGGAAGACTTCATTTAGATAAAATAACAATTAAAAAAAGAGTAATGTTATAATTCTTGCAATACTAGATTTTGAACTATAGTATAGTGCCATAGTAACAAAATACTATAATGCTAATGGCACCAAAATAGACACAAAGAGAAAAGGTTCGAACATAGTATTCAGAAATAATCCCAAGGAGGTACAACTTTGTGATTTTTAACAAAGATATAAAAAACAGACACTAGAGAAAAACTTTTTTATAAGTAGTATTGGAAAAACAAGATGAATATCCATATGGAGAAGAATAAGGCTATCTCTCACTTTATAAATATGATAACCAAATAAAATAGAACAAAATCATAATTTAAGTCTTGCTTCTTATTTTGAAACTTAAATTCTATTCATTTATTTATGTATTATACATATATAAACTTATTTTGTCTTCTGAATGTGAAAATTTCAGTATCTATAACTATCATTTACTTTCTAATTTATGTTTACTACTTATAATGTGTTGTGACTTATTTTTTTCATGACTCTTGTGATGAATTTTTACTGTGGATTTCTTTCAGATATTATCTGGGAAATCTTTGCAGCCTTTAATAAAGTGTGTTATTCCAGAGCAAGTGTAGACTTTATTTTGCCATCATGCTGAGACATTGCATTTTTGTCAAGTTGAACATTTGCTTGGAGGTTTCATACTAGCTGAACTGTGTGGATTCACTCTCCAAAGCTATGTGTGAGAAAACTTGGAAATCCAGGCGGTTACATGGATATAGCTCAAGTAAGACCTTTGTGGAATGAAGCTTTCTGCAGAGATCTCTGATCAGACCTTACTTGTCCTCCAATCCTTGTCTTTTGAGTCTGTTATGTTACATCAGAAAAATGTCATAAAACTTATGGTGATACAGAAAATGAAGGTAGATTGCTTCTTTTTTGAATTAAAGAATGGGACTTTTAAAAATATATAGATTATATTTTAGATATACTTATTTTAGATCCATGAGTGTTTTATCTGCATGTGTATGTGTGCATAACATTAGTGCCTGACAATTATAAAGATGACAAGAAAGCATTCAATCTCCTGAAACTAGTTACAAATGACTGTGAGTCAATATGTGGGTGCCGGGAACCAGAGTCCTAAGGAAGAGGAGGAAGAGCCCTGATTTATTCTAAATACCTGAAAGATGACCATTCTTTCAAGATTCCTAGTAATTTAATTATTTTCATGTATTTTATGTAGTTCAAAGTTTATTTTTTATTTATATTTCTTTGGTAACATGTTCAACTGAGTAAAGCCACCTGTGGAAGCATGGTCCTGTGATTTTAGCACTAGGGAGATGGAGGCAAGTTCAAAGTAAGCATGCATTGTGAATGCTTTTTATTTCTTTAAAACTATTGTGTTTTTACTACAATACCCAGGCTGTTATAAGATTCAGTTTCGTAAGTCTTACCCATAATGGTATATTTCGCCTTTTCAATTTTTCCAAAAGTTTTTATGTGTTTAGCTTTATGTTTCTTCCCATTATTTTGTAACTTTTATTTTAAAATATTTTTTAATTTAATGAAATTAATATATAATTATATTATCCCCCTGTTTTTTCCTCTGTATGATCCTACAATCCACACTTACTTGAGTAAGATATGTATGTTTATCATATGTATTATATATGCATATATATCACTTATAGCAGAGAATTTTCTTTAATATGTATTATTCCAAATCCTACATGAATAAATTTTAATTGAAGTTCAATAGATAAATATATAATATGTTCTCTTTTACTCATATGTAAAAATGTGTATATATGTATATTTATTTCTTATAAACATGCAAAATTTATTAAATTTGCTTCTTTTTTAATTATTCATTTTTAAAGACAATAGGGTGACACACTTATTCTAGTCAGCAAAAGCAATTTAAAATTGCATTATTTATGGGCTGGCAACAGGTTAAGGCATATAACATCAACTCTGGGGAACTGAGTCTGATTCTCAGAAGTCAAGTAAGAAAGTAAAAAATAAAAAGTATAAAGTAAAAAAATCCATTGATGTGACCTCAACATATACATGAAGACACATTGTCTACTTTTTCTAAATAAATAAATAAATGTAATATATTTTTAAAAAATATATAGTCCTTTTTTGATATACTTTGTCTCTTCAAATTTGTATTTCATGACTGTCTTGGTTAGGGTTTCTATTCCTGTGAATAGGTACTATGACAATGGCAAAACTCATAAAATAATATATTCAATTGAGACTGGCTTACAGTTCAGAGTTTTATTCAATTGTCACCGTTATAGGTCACATGGTGGCATGTAGCAAACATAATACTGAAAATAATAAAGCTGAGAGTTCTATATCTTAATCTGCAGGCAGCAGGAAGAAACTTAAGACACTGGACAAAGATTGAGTATCTAAAATTTCAAAGGCAGACTCCAATAACATGCTTCCCCCAATAAGGCCACACTTCCTAATAGCACCTTTTCCTATAAATTTATGGTGGTCATCTTCTTTAAAACCATCACAATCACCTTTTATCAAGTTACCTTCTAGCTTAGCTTTTCTTGCTTAACAAAATACCTATCAATATAGCTTTCAGTATGTTTTGTGCCATTGATATAATGGCTAACTACAAATTGTTACTTGAAAAACTTAATACTGATTAACTTTTGTCAAATATAAATATATATGTGTGATTAATTGTTTAACATTGTTACATTTCTATTGTTTCTCAGGAGCTTTTTCTCTTTTTTCCTGATTAAAGTAGGCACTCTATTTTTATGCTGATTTAATTTAGAACAAGAACAATGCTAGGGAAAGGTTTTGTGTGTTGATAGTTCACATAATAGAAATAAGAGATAATGTCAAGAAAAGAGAACACAACTGTGAATAAAGGTTAACTGTTGCAAAATACTACAAAGATCTATTGAACAGGTTAATCATTTTGGGAGCAATTACAAGCTTCTATTAAAATTCTGTTTAAGTTGTTTAAACAACTAGCTTTTGTAGGAAATAAAACATACTGAATTATCTTTAATGAAAAAATTTAAAAATTACTATAAGTCACACATCATTTTACCATATATACTAAAATTACAGGTTTATAATTATATCTGATGATTATGTATAAATACACACATGAAAACTACATATGTATGTTTATACATTTATGCAGTTGATGCAGTGGAAATTTTGGTCTGTCAGTTGTTTATCTAAACATATATTTATAACTATAATGTTCTACACTGTCCATGAGAGTTATCAAATATAGCCTCTACTAAGCTTTAGACTAATCTCCCATAATCATAAAAATTAAATTGATTGAAACATAAAAGCATAGCTCTGCAAACACGGAAATAAGCACAAACTCTTCTAATTTTATTAGTTTCATGAATGATGCCTTTTATATACTCTTGGTTGAGTAGTTTAGTGGAATAACCCATGTTCTACTAAAAAGAAAACCTGACTATTAAAAACATATTGCTTTAAGATAAAAAGATTAAACATCAGTTTTGTTGTTAAAGCATTATGAAAATAATGGAGATGAAAAGAGTGACTAATAATTGTTGCTGTGATTAACAAATAGCATAAAATTAACAAAAATATGAAAAGGAGACTAAAGCAATAAAATTATGATTTAGGTCCAGTTAATGTCAACCAAATTAGCAAATAACTAGATCATAAGACCAAACTGAATGTTGGTCTAAAGTATTTAATGACACATGCACTCTTTTTTTTTTTTTTTTTTTTTTTTTTTTTTTTTTTTTTTTTTTTTTTTTTTTTGCTTTTCACCTTTGCTCTTAATTTCTGTCATTTATTATCATTCTGATTTTGGTTATAGTTCAAGAAATTGATTTTAACCCACAAAAGACTCTAAGGTATCGTAGAGTCTGGCATATTCTTACATATCAAAGATTGTTTAGTCTTTGCTAATATTCAAATTGAAGTTGTTAGTGTGTGTTGGATATAGAATGAATATTTCCAAATTTAGGATTCCAAGTGCTTCTTTTCATAGAGTGAATACTATCAAATCCATATGACTAATGAAATCTTAATTTAAAGCATTTGCAAATGTTTTGCTTCATATTCACTAATGAAGTGCATGATTATTTGAAACTTCTATAAAGACACCATAGAATACACTGAAATGAAAAGGTATATAACTCCAGACTCTTCTTCTATCTTTTGATTATAATCATGATTTACCAATCCCTTTTCTATTATCTCATTTTAAAAAATGTTAGAACAGAAGGTAGGCTTGGGGTCTGTGGGTCATCACACAAGTTAAGTGTCAACACGTTAGGAGGAACACTCATTGGTGCCAGGCCCTGAGAGTCAGACTCACCTTCAGTCCGGAAGATCATGCCCGCCACTTCCGGAACACCCAGGAGCCAGCCAGTGAAGTGCCAAGCCAGATCTGCCCCCTAGAGAGTCATCAGGCCCTGGTAGGTTTGCCTGGATGTCATCGGAAGCTGAGACCATTTTGGACACTCTTAGATCTGTGGTAAAGAGACCGAATCTTTCCAGTTGCTGGAAAGAGGATTTGCTGAAACTTGTGCCTAGGAACACAGGAGTTTTCAATGTCTGGACCCTGAAGAAAGAAACAAAGATCTCAGAACAGCAGATCTTTCCACAGTGTGCCGCATCAGTTCCAAAGGACTCAGGGAAGCTGTGCAAGAAGGTCTCGCTGTCCCTGATATTTGAGACCCAGAAGTCTCTCCATGGCTCCTTATCACATCCGCCAGTACCAGGAAAGAGACCACAAAAGGGTTCTGGAATTGTTCTCCAGGGGCATGGAGGAACATGCCCCTGCTGCCTTCCACCATAAGTTGATGCTGCCCCAGACTCTCCAGCCCTTACTTGGGGTGTTTGTGACCATAGTCCTGGTGTCTGGCTCCTGGCTCCTGGCCACAGTGTGAAGCTTCCTCATACTCCTTTGCATGTGACTCTTTGTCTGGCTCTCTTGGAAAAAGTATGTGGCCACATGTTTGCAAGCAGACCTGGCTGACATCACCAAGTCTTACCTGAATTCACGTGGCTCCTTCTGGGTGGCTGAGTCTGGTGGCCAGGTAGTGGGTATGGTGGGTGGTCTGCCAGTCAAGGATCCCCCACTAGGGAGGAAGCAGCTGCAGCTCTTTCGTCTGTCTGTGTCCTCACAGTATCGAGGACATGGGATAGCAAAAGCGCTGGTCATAACTGTTCTCCAGTTTGCATGGGACCAGGGCTACAGTGACGTTGTCCTTGAGACCAGCATTGTGCAGTATAGTGCATTGGCTGTCTACCAGGCCATGGGCTTCCAGAAGACAGATGAGTACTTTATCAGCACAGTTACGAGGTTGATGGCTCTTTCTGTCCTCCATTTCACTTACTCTCTCCCCTTTGCTGAGGAACTAGGGATGTGATCTTTTTCTTTGTCTGTCTGCGAGGCTCCAGTTCCCTCTGCTGTAGGGACAAACTCACCCTGGTTGTTTATTGCTGCCAATCACACTAGCTTACTTTTCCTTGCTTTCAAATCCAGTGTTGCTGGTAGAAAGTGGTGGCTGATGACTCCATGTCCCCTTTGCCCTTCTTAGAGTCACTCTGTCATGGGCTCCCTGTCCTGTTCTGCCCTCTATCATCTCTCTAGTGATAATATAGCACAGGACCCAGCCTGAGCCGATACTGCACACATTTCATGTAGGAGTCTATTAGCTATCAGTTTCACTAGATGGTCTCAGAAATTCCAGCAGCCCCTTCAGGATGTAGGATCTTTGCAGAAAGACCAAGAAGACCGCAGGAAACAGCAAAGGCTTTCCTGGGATACTGGACTTGTCAGTTAGGGGAGAATCTAAGACTTGCATAGAAATGAAGCCTACTCTGGTGGAGCCTGTAAGGATTCCTGGCATTCCACGTAGCTGAGCCTACTTGACTCAGATGGGATGCACCTTGCACGGAGGCACGCCCCTGGGCATGGCTAGTAAACCCTGTGGCACTGCATCCGGAAGCACCTCCCTGGACCCATGACACATACCGGTGCTCACTCCTTCCCTTAAAAGAGACTGGGAGCATGTGCTCTGACCCTTTTCACTGTCCCCTCCCCAACTTCTGTCTTGCTCCTCTGTTTCTTCACCCATCTTGGACCCCTCTCTTAAATAAACTCTAGTGTGTGGCAAAAAAAAAAATGTTAGAACATCAAAAATTACATGCAATGTATTATCATTAAACAAAGCATTAGGTTTTTGGCAATTTTAATAATTTCTTAAGGTCATTTCTTCTAAATGAATGTGAAGTTGTTAGTTTTTACAGATTAAATGAATTTCCATCATGTTTTTAGCTGAGCATTTAGTTTTGCTCCAGGCAAATCAATGCAAAATCATCTACTGAAATGTAAATTTTTTATATACATTCACGAGAGACTAGTATGAAACACACTTGATTTGGTAGACTATAAAATCAAATGGTTATCATAAGGGTTATGCTCCTTTGTTCCTCCAAAATCATACTATACTTATTACATTTGAATGCAGACTAATTTTTCAAAATCAATAGCTTCGGGCTGATGTTTGAAATATTCAAATAAGAGATTTTCTTCTTAAAATGAAAAACTTACTTTAAAATCATGACCTAATTATAAATGTAAAACTAATTCACTTTTAAGCTTACCGTATCTTTTGAACATTAAGGAAAAATGTTTACCTTAATTTAGGCTTAAGTGGAAAACAAAATGATTCAATTTATTTTTATACTTTCACAATCTAAGATAGCATATTGAGACTTAAATTCTCAGTGAGACTCAGTCATAAAAGGAATGCTGAAGAGGGAAGCTTAAAAATGAACATAAACAGAAGTAATTCAGCTTTAGGAATAGAGAAATCCATGTATCCAACTTAAGCAGGCCAATGTCCTTTTTATAAAATGTGACTTTATTTCTTAAATTGTTGCTGTTTATCACAGACCTTTATATCTTCATTTTACAAACTCTCACCTCAGTAGTCACAAGATAATGATAATGAAATCTTAAGATACCTAAAATTAATTCTAGACACTGTTTTAAACATTTAAGATGTTGATCTAATTAATCTTTATAACAGTCTTATGAAACAGTATTTGGTCCTATTTTTTGATATGGAAATTGAAGAATAGAAAGATTTTCTGCCTTAGAGTTTGAAATAGAAACTAACTTAGGATTTTAACAAAAGAAGAATGTTTTCAGAGGCATCACAAGTGACCAGTAGGCATTATGTTACTGAACGCCTTCAGAGTGCAGCCATTAATTTTCTGGTGAATATATCAAGAATTTTGAACATAAGAAAACAAAGCCAGGCTCTTAGAACCCTTATTTAGAAGTCATAGGCAGTATAAACACATGAATTTTTTTTTGTTTCTCTGTGTCATTGATTTTTATTTTGGAAATAGAGGGAGAGATTTCTAAAGTAGTATGACCATTTGAGTGATCCCTATTGTCCTGCAACAAACAGTCTCTAACCCATATTTCTTTTGGTTAAGCAGTTTAATTTGGTTGGTTGAAGGTTTGAAAGATGTCTCAGTGAATAATGTGCTTGATATGCAACAATTAAGATTTGATTTTACATCCCCAGTGAGGTTAGTAGGTCAACCAGTCTAGCTAAAACAAGGAGCTCCATGTTCAGTGAGTAAGACGACCTGTATCAAAAAAATATGATAGAAAGGGAAACTGGCTTGGGTGTCTTCTATGTACCATAAAGTACATATGGACATGTGTACCTCCATACACATAGGGATACAATGCGCACAACCCCCCACACACATAAATACTACATTTGACTGATAGCTTCTTTTAGAAGGGGTGGAGGTAGAATTAGGCAGTTGTGGCATACCTCCTTTAGTCCCAGCACATGAAAGGCAGAATTAGGTGGATCTCTGTGAGTTTGAGGCCAACCTGGTCTACAAAGTAAGTTCCAGGACAAGCAGGACTATTATACAGAAAACATTGTCTTGAAAATACAAAAACAAAAGGCTGGAAAGATGGCTCTATCCTATAGTATTCCAGACTATTTTTGCTTAATAAATATCTCCATAGGTCAGATGGAAACTAAAATAGTGATCAGTAACTCAGATACATTTAATAAATTTTGAATCAATATGGGGCCATATGTAGATTCATATAAGCTAATATTGTGCAGGTGAAATTACCTTCTTGGTGGTGTAAGGTATGCTAAAGCTTCACAGCCAAATTAAAGTTTTATCTCCCTTAAAATTTAGTTTGGAATACATTTATTTTTCTATTTTTATGCTCTCTAAAACAAGTATTATCCAATTAACAGAAGCTTACACTCTATTTAGAAAGACTACTTAACAAAACATAAAATTTTACTAAATGGTCATTTCTTCAGAGAGGGCTTCTTGGCTATTCTAGGTCAAGTAACCAAGAGCCCAAAGTCCTCTTTTATTCTATATTTTGTTTTTTCATCATACTTACTACTGTTGAATCTTCCTTATTTTGTGCATATTATTCATTATCTTCCACAGAAATACATTTTAAGTACATTCAATTTTCTTCATAATAGTTTATGTCTGACACATAATATATGCTCAGTACAAAATCATATATTGCTATAAGGCACTCAACATTGTATTGCCATTCATTAATTTAGTCAAACTCAAATTAATAAAATATCATTTATATTCATTTATAAATATTTCTTCTTATTCTTAATGCTTCTTGAAATTTCATAGTATTTTTTCCCAATTCATTAATTTATTATTAGTATATAATATACATAATTTATTTTAATTGTGTAGTTTAATATGTTATGGCAAACATACATGCTAGAATAAGCACCAAGCCAGTTATTGTCTTTTGCAATCAGTTGCTTCCATTCTTAGAGGTTAAAAAGTGACAGTGAGTGTAGGAAGAATTTTTCTGACATAAATGACTTCTCTCAAATAACTGGTAGCTGCTTCACAAAAAACGACTTGGAGACTTAATATGAATAATAAATGCCTATCCAATAGCTCAGGCTTGGTCCTAACTAGCTCTTACAACTTATTTCATTTCTATTAATCTATGTGCTGCTTTGAGGTTTGTGGCTTTTACCACCATCCCATTTTGTAGATCCAACTAGTTCTCCATCTAGCTAGCAACTCTTGTGACTCTGCCCTTCCTGTCCAACATTTTCCAGCTATTGGTCAGATTGTATATTAAACCAATCATACAGACATACACTCACACAGTATATGCAGTAAGGTTATTCCACAGAATGTGTGAAGTTTTCCATAATTAGTGATTGACTTTATTTCTCCTGATCTTTGATTGTAGCATGAACTCTTATTTATTTACTTATATTTCATGTATGAGTGTTCTTCTTGTATACCTGCATGACAGAAGAGGCCATTAGATAATATTATAGATGGTTGTGAACCACCATGTAGAAGCTGGGAATTGAAGTTAGGACCTCTAGAAGAGCAATTAGTGTTCTTAACTACTAAGCCACCTCTCTAGCCTCCATATGTATTTTTTGTACCTTGTACACATCAGTGGTTTATTTATTATTAAACAGCAATACAATATATTCCATGAATATAGTGCAATAGATTGTTTCCAATCTGGCAATATAAAGAAGGCTATTGTGAACATATTTAAAAATATTGTGGGTGAACGCCAGTTGTCATTTGTTTGTTAAGTAGCCTATGAGTAAGGATTGCTGAATAAGGAAATAAACTGTGTTGTGTAGTATTACTTGAAGATGTGTTACATTGTTTTATGCTGTGGAAAACTTATTTAATGATGCAAAAATACGTTGTATTCCTTTGTGCTGAATTTGTATAATTATTTAAAGCTGTGTTCCTGCTTTTGCCTAAAATGCCCATAAGCAGGAGATATACTCACTCATTAGTGGATTTAAAAAAAAAAAAAAGATGTCATTGTGTACAAGACCTCAAGGTTAGAGCATAGCTAAATGACACAATGCTTCACTTCTGCATTGATGGCCTTTTGCAGGGGTGTGGGTGAGGAAGGACTTGTTTTCTTTTAGGAGCTGGCCATAGGGAGTTTAATTATGCTCCAGTAAGTAAATGAGCATCATGAATGGGCTTTTTTTTGTAAATGGGAGATCAAAAGAGTGGTTATGAAACTGAGAGAACTGATAACTGAGTTTGATGGGGTACATGATGCAAAATTATCAAATAATAAATAAAATACTATGCAAAAAGAACTGAAAGGCCAATAGCTAAATAGGAAAGAGAAATAGGTAAGGCTAGCAGGCAGAGAGAAAAAAATAGTAGAAGAAATTTGGGCTAAAGAAAAAGCACAAGAACAAAGAGGATTGAGAAAAGGAAAAGGAGAGGAGGATACCAGGGGCCAGCCACACGTCCAGCCATGGAGTAAGAAGTAAAGAGAGATATTTAGAATACAGAAAGATTAAAATCCCAGAGAAAACATGTAGAAGAAAATAAACTGGGTGATTTAAGCTAGAAAAGCTGGCTAGAAACAGGCCAACCTAAGGCTAGGCATTCATAAGTAAGGGTAAACATCTGTGTATTTAATTGGGAGCTTAGTGGCAGGGGCCCAAAGAGGGAAAAAAAAACAACTTTAAAACTGTTTCTGATAATGGTTGGATTATTTTATGTTCTAACAATAATATATGAAACTACCATCTGTTCTACATCATCACTACTATGTTATATAGATTTTAATTTTTACACACTCTTATTCATTCTAGTTCATGAATAATAATAACACATTGTGATTTTGATTACATTTTTTTCTAAAGAGCAAAGATGTCCAACATCTTTTCATGTGCTAATTGCTCATTCAAACCTCATCTTAATTTGTAAGAAATCTGTTCAGATAATTGCCCTTTAAATCACCAGACTTTTTCTGTAGGACATGAAACAATATTTTTCTAAGTTGTTTATGTTCAATTTCTAAAACATATAGACATTTTATATCACAAATAGGTTGCCAAATGTGATTAAGTCAAACACTTCAACTTTTGAAAATTGATTTAAAATTTTTCAAATGTGCCAATTTGATCATGGTCCTTATAACATAAAGAGGATCAGAATTAAAGATGTGATCATTAAAATAGTGATGGAGGCATTGATAATGTTGGAGAAGTGCTATTGATTGCATTAAATATAAAGAAAGTGCCCATAATTCATAATAGTTATACATATTTATAAGATATGTGTTAAATATATACATATATGCACATATATATGGAATGTATAGAATATATAGTGATCAGATCATGATAACTGGTATTTCCATGGTTTCAAACATTTATTGATTCAAATGATTCAAACTACTATTTAGTTGTATTGGGTATATTTTTAATCTGTGATACCAACTAATTTAAAATACATAATTGGTTGTTATCAAGCACAATTATCTTACAATGTTACAGAATATTATAAACTCCTCTACCTGTCCAACTGCTCCTTTGTAGATAATAAACACTTACTCTTCTATTTTGAGATATGTTAGTTCTTTGAAAGTTATGTTCTATGTATTTTGATAATATTTGCCCCCCCAGTTCTGCACATATCTTCTCTCCTCTCCTATCCACCCAGCTTTGAGGCATGGATTTTGAAAATACATCAAGACCAATTTTTGTTTTTCATAATAAAATATTCCTGAATGTGCAGTTTTCCAAAGGAGTATAGTCGACTTATCAGTGGCTACAATCTTAGAGATATCTGGCTCTCTTCTCCAAGCAGCTAGCGATTGCCAATAGCTCCATTTCTAGGTGTCTTAGTGATTCTATTTCTGTGATAATACATCCTGACCCAAACTTTGGATGGAAATGGTTTATTAAGCTTGTCCTTTCACACCAAAGTCTATAATCAAAGGAAATGAGAGTAGGAACTCATATCAGAAACTAGATTATAGGCTATGAAGGAATGTTCCTTACTAGCATGTTCAGCCTGCTTTTGTATACAGCCTAGGATCACAAGCCAGAGTTGGGATTACCTGCAATGAACTGGTCCCTCTGAGATCAGTATCAGTCAAGAAAACTAACCACAAACTTGCCCACAGGCCAATATGATGAGGACATTTTCTGAATTTAAGTTACCTCTGACAAAATGACTGCTTTGTGTCAAGCTGACATAAAACTAGCTAGCACACTAGGGGTAAGAATTCAGGATCAGCTCATATTTCAGTGCTGGGGATTTTGTCTCTCTTAGATTTGCAGAGGTCTTTTACCAACTGTAACAACTGTTCTTCTGTGTTCAGAAGATACTCTTTGTTGTTATACACCTCTGTCTTTTGTATTCTTTATCCTCAATAATCCCTGAGTACTAACTCTAGTCCTACTGATTACCACTATTTCCATAAAACAATGTATCTCTTGACCCTCATTTGAGAAGTTTCTATTTTGCTAGATTAACAGAGTGAACCACAGCTGAGCAAGGTATAGAGAGTAAGAGTAAGAGTCTGGAGTATTTCAAACTTGAATGGAAGAGAGAGAGAGAGAGAGAGAGAGAGAGAGAGAGAGAGAGAGAGAGAGAGAGAGAGAGAGAGAGAGAGAGAGAGAGAGAGAGAAATGATATATAGTTATAGATATAGATATACCTCAACCACCCTTCCAACCATCTCTTCTTTTTTCTTGTGGAGCTTTAAATTTTGGTTAAGTCTATTTTATTTTCAAGATTGTTTCTGCTTTACTTTTCATTTGTTACTTTTCTATCATTGAGATAAAATACCATGGCAAAGGCACCACATAGTAAAAAGTGCTTATTTTGACTTGTGAGTCCATATTGGTAGAATGTAGGAATGACCACAAATGGCAGCCATGGTGACAGGAACAGAAGGCTTAGGGCTCACATCTTAAATAACTAAATAAAGCAGAGGTAGCAAGCTACAAATGCCTTGAGTTTTTAAACTTTCAAACCCTGCCTCCAAATAACACATTTTCTCCAACAAGTCCAAATCCAAACAGAACCACCAACTGGGGACAGAGCATTCAAATACCTGAGACTATGGGGAATATATTATTTAAAATACCACCCCATTTTTAGAGTCTTTTTCAACTCCAAACTTATAAAGATATTCTACTATTATTTTTCAGACATCACAAAGTACAAGCATTATTATCCATATTGAGTTTGTTTCTACATACAACATGAAATAGTAAATGAAATGCTATAGACAATTTGAACATAATAAGTATAGATATGTTCTAATAAAACATTATATTTGAACATTAAAAGTTGACATATTTCATGTTTTGTAAAATGTTATTTTTCTAGAATTAAAATGCAATCATAGAAAATAGTTTTTAATCATAGGCCATCCTAAAGTACAAGACATATTGTTATGGCATATGACAACAGTGAGTGAAACTCTCCTTTGTGAGTTGTATCAAAATTAGTTATACAACTCAAAATTCTGCTATATTAGTTTGGATTAAAAAGTAATACATATTTTATTATAATAAAATAAAAGAATAATTTTTCTTATTTAACTTGTAAATGTTAATTTATGATGGTTTTCATTCCTGCTGATCATTCTGACATTCTAACATGTATCCTATTTATTCATCCAGGAAAATGAATTATTTCAACATTTTTCAGGTCTATAAGAAATACATTATGTTAATATTTTACATATGTGAAAATAACCTTAGTCTGACATCCTTATTCTGGTTAATTTTGTTTTATATAGAATTCAATGAAAATTGGGTTTTTCTAGATGCCATTTGACTTTATTTTGGGCTCAATTGTTTAAAATTGCAGTAGGTAGTTAAGTAAATTTTGCTGAAAATGTAACTTGTCAGTTTTTATATTTTCAAGTTTTCTCTTTATCTTTAGTTTTTAAAGTATATCTGTAATATATATAATGGTTGAGCTATTCATGGGTTCTGGTTGGACTTTATTCAGAACTGTAAAATTATATTTTTGTCAAATACAGAAATTTTGTATTTTTAAATATATCCTTCTTAAATTTCTTTCCACATATCTCAAATTTATAACTGTTAGAGCACTCAATGTTTCACAATTCTTCAAATTATTTAGTGTTTTTATTTTCAACATTTATTTGCCTTCCTAGTTTTTTGTATTAGATAATTTACATTACTTTAGTATCAAATTCATTGAAACTCATTTCTATCATTTCCTCTTGAGGCTTTCAGCAAAGTTGTGAATTTGAGAAATTGTACAATTTAGTTTGAAGACTTTCATTTAGATTTTTAGTATTTAATCTCAAACTTTTAATTTACTATAAGCCTAATATTTTGAGACATAGAATACATTTGTAACAGCACATTTTAAATTCTTTTGTAGATAGTTACAACAGCTTGGCCATAAAATATTTTTTCATTTTGTGCTTTATTTTCTATTTCTTTGTGAGAATTTCATACTAGCATATATTTTGATCACATTTACCATCTGTTCCTCCTCTTAACTTCTTCCAGATCCATTCCTACCTCCACATGCTGTTTCAAGTTTGTATTTTTTCTTGTTATTAATAGCTCTCTGAGTCTAATTTTCCTGCTTGTGGAATCCTGGCTGGGAAGACCTCCACTGGAGCTTGGCTAATCTACCAGCAGTCATAGCTTCAAAGAAAAATTCCTCCCCCTCTCCAAGTGCGATCGACTATCCATAGCTTCTCAGTTAGGAATAGGGACCCATGAATCTATTTCCCCTCCATGTTAGAATATTGACTGACTTGATCTTGTGTAGGTCTATGCTGGCAACCAAAGTTGCTGTGAATTCCTGAGTCCAGTGATCCTATCATGTTCAGAAAACACTGGTTGAATTTCTCTCTACTCAAACCTTGTCTCTTACAATATTTCTGACAATCTTCTCAGATGGTCTTTGAGCTTAAGAGGGAAAGGTATGATATGAATATAGCATTTGTGATTGATCATTCCACAGACACTCTGTCTCTGCATTTTGACCAGTAGTGTGACTCTGTTAATTATGTTTATTGTACAAAGAAGCTTTTGTGCTAAGATCTGTCAGTTACTCTATTTTATTTTATGGGTAGAACTTAGAGAGTAGTTTTGTACTATGTCTAGCTAACAAAATAATAGTAGTAGGTTTATGCCTGAAAACCATAAGTTCTCCAACAAATGGTGATAAGCCAGATTTACAGAAACAGGCTTACATTTCCTCCAGTGGAGTAGGCCTTAAATCTACTTAGAAAGTAGCTATTTACTCCCATGATATTCATCCCACTATAACACCTATGACAATATTTTGCCAAGATCCTCATTATTATAGCTCACAATACCACTGTTGTGTGAGACTGTTGATGAATTTTATACCTGTAAGCCTATATAGCATCTCACAGTACTATGAACATTAGCCAACAGGAAAAACAACAGCTCCCAAGTCAGGATCAGTTTGATTTTTCCAAGTCCTATGACAAAGGTGTGTGGTATCTTTAGAAATATTTTTCCACCAAATTATAATGGATAAAAAAGAACAATGACAGTAGTCTGGATTGCTTTAGGATTCTCTAGGACACACTGTAGCCATTCTTTAAATCTTACACAGAATTTTTGTATTTGTTTTTTACTCTCCTTATTTATGGAGATGAACCCTTCATCTTGTTACTAAACATTGTATTATTTTGTAAAGCCAGTGAAACTTTGAATTTTCTCTCTTAATTTTATTTGTAAAACATATTACAGATTATATATTGCTTTTGCTTCTTAAAGAGTTGAAAGCCAAAATTATTCATCCAGTACAGTATCATCTTCCAAATTTCAATCTTCTCTTTAAAAGTAATTTAAGTCTGTATATTATCTTTCAAAACAATTTCTTTCCACTAGATAGTAAGTGCATCAACTAAAGAGGCATTTCTGGTTTTATAAATTAAACTTTCTTCTGTAACATAACATGAATGTTATTTTGTATAAAATAGTTTCATTTTTCTATGTAAAATATAAATTAGGTATGGAAAGTTTGTTATATTCCTGAAAGAACAGATCTAATGATCTTGGATGCAAATGTATTATAGTCTACTAGAAACAAGAAGCAACCGGATTGCTCAAATCCCAAATCAATGAATGCCTTTAACAAAATAGCTAGGCAGACTGAGAGGAATTGGGAGGAGGGAAGGATGGGTGAGCAGGGAGATACATGAAAAAAAAAGACCTTTTTAAAAGAATAAATTATTTTAAAAAATAAATAAATAAAAATGAAAAAAGGAAATAGCCAGGAAGAGGCTAAAATATGTTCTAAGAATATCGTTGCCTTGGGTTTGTATGGAAAAGTTTGATACTTTTTTCTTGGTGAGCAGGTGGAATTTAGCAAAATATTTCAAAATCATTATTTTATAAATTCTATGCTAGACATCTAAAAAATGTTAAGGAAGTTTTTATTTGCACACTAGTCATATAAAGTACAAAGAAAATATATGTACACATATAATCTCATTAGGTGTAATATGGACTAAGGTAATAAAATAAATATTTATGGAAATGTTGAGGGTCAGTGAGATAGTTCAGAATATGACTGACTGATGCAATTGTTCCCTGATACATAGTGATACATGGTATAGCACATCTTATCTCATGCCTCTCCAAAAATAAATGCAGTTCAATTTTGTAAATAGAAACAAATCTAACTCTTACCCAGTCTTTTGATATTTAGAACCTAATTCAAAGGGTATGTAAATATGTATATTCCTCACCATTTTTCAGCTTCCTGTAGTTTGTCATAATTTACTTCTTAGTTAGATTTTCTAGATCAGTTTGGCTTGTGGACATGTTTGTAAGTAATTGAGTTCATTGATGATTCATGCAGAAGGACCTTAATGCACATACTATAACTATGGGAAGTTATAAGAATTCCTAGACCCGCTGACATAGAATAAATAGGAAAGCTAGTCAAGTCATCCTGAGAGCCAGCAACTAAGCAGCATTCTTACAGGGCCTCTTTTCTAGGTTTCTGCCTTGAGTTTCCATCTTATTTTTCCCCAATAATATATTACTTCTTTGAAGTGTAAGCTTAAATAAAACTTTTCCCCCAGGTTACTTTTCATCATAGTGTTTATTGCAGCAATAGGAAAGCAAACTAGAACACTGCTTTATGATATAAAATAAATCTTAAGCATTTTGGAGGTATCTCCAGTGTTGGTCAGTGTGCTGGTTAGTTTTATGTCAACTTGACACAAACTAAAGTCATCTGAGAAGAGGAAGCCTTGATTGAGAAAATGTCTCTATAAGATCAGGCTATAAGCAAGGGAATTTTCTTAATTAGTGACTTATGAGGAAGAGCCCAGGCCACTGTGAATAGTGCCACCCCTGGGCTGGTTGTTTTGTATATTAAAAGAAAGCTGGCTGAGCAAATCATGACGAGCAAGCCAATAGCAGGACTGTTCTCTGGCTTCTGCATCAGCTCCTGCCTCCAAAATCCTATCCTGTTTGAGTTCTTGTCCTGATGTTTTTTGGTGATGAATAGTAGTGTGATAGTATAAGCCAAAGAAATTTATCTCTCCTCAAAAATTTAGAGTAGGGATGGTAGATAAAGGATGTGTATGTCATTCATATCTCAAAGTCTTTCAGCAGAAGGCAGCATGCTTATTTATGATGCTTGCATTATAAAATACTAATGTATCTGGGCACACAGCATTTAAATGTCAGTAGTAATCCCAGTGTTTATGAAAAATGCAAAGTCCCAAATATCTCTGGAGGTTAATAATTCCCTGGCATGTGCATCACTCGTAACCTTTCTCCTTGTCAACAATAGATCTTGAGGCATTATATTTTAAAGTAAGTCAAATTCAGTTAATTCTTAGTGCAAACATTGCAATACTTACCACTCTATCTCTTTAGAAGATGATATGTGTACTTCTTTAGCATAAACTCTTATTAACTATCAGGCATAAGTGTTCCATATATTATTTAACCAATGATCAATGCTATTGGATTGAGAACATGCACAATTTTGGTATAGGAAGTCAGTTAGCAATAATTTTGCTAAAATTTATTCATCTTATCTGTTATATGTAAAATAAAAAAGTCAACAATGAAAATTTTAAATTTGTGCTTTGGTTATCCAGATTCAAGATGGAGGCCAGTATCAGTAATACATATGGTATGAAGTTGAGATTGCACCAAAGATGGATAGAAGGCTATAGATTTGTTAATGGCTATCTTTTCTTTGCATCTCCTATTATGTAGAGATAAACTAGTTCAAAGGTTCACTAGGATCCTTATTTTTGTTTGTTTCAACTACTCTCCCAGATTCAGCAGGATTAGTTTTTAAATGTCTAGTTATTTATATGGGGTAATTTATATGTAAGATTGTTACAACAAAATATTGAATCTCACAGAAACACTACTCAAATATTTCTAATTTCAAAAGGAAAAAATTTATTTTCAACTTTGTAAAAGAAAAACCCAAGCTTTCTATCTCAGAAAAGTAGCTAATGAGGCAGTTGCCTTTGGTTGGAAGATAAACTATCCTGTCAATGCTTTATCATCTGTCATGAAATTGGAGCTATAGTTGCTAGACATCACTTATATAAAACACAAATCTTCATGAAAGTGAATAGTAAGTGAACAGGTTAAGAAGTAAAGCCCATTACCTAGCCTCCTGTGGTATGTGCATAAAAAAGAAAGAAGTCATTTTAATGATGAAAATTGTGGCTAATGAATATAACGTTGACCATTATTTTGAATAATGTCTTAGAATAAATGATAGCAACATCAAATAGGAAGAAAACACTGATATAATTTTTCAAATCTAGAATAAAGATGAGTACACTTTCAAGCATGCTATAAATGATTGATGATTGCATTCATTACCTAAAAGACTGCTAAATCACTCCAATTTTGAAGTTACAATATTAAAAGAAAAACCATTACATCACAAAAAGATTGTAGCATGTGTATTCACTTCTATTATTGCTACAATTACCACAAACTTAGTGCCTTAAAGTAATGATGATCTTTATTTCACAATTATGTAGGTTGGCAAGCACTGTCAGACATCATTTTACTAAAAGCAGTTGTTAACAGTGTCTTTCCTTTCTGAAAAAATTTAGGAGATATTTCATTTATTAAGTTACCTATTCTAGCTTCTAGAAAGCACAAGCATTTTTCACTTCTACTATCTTCAAAGCTTCTATGGTAACATCATCACACCTTTATCAGACTGACTCCTCTCTTTTTTATCATGTAGAAAGATTGCATCTATGTCCACCTATCTAGCCCAGATTCATTTCTTTGTGGAAGATTTCAGAATTAATCATATCATTTTTACCCAGGTGAAAGAATGAATATGAATTTTTTTAGATGGAATAGTATATGACCTACCATAGAATAAAGAAATGCAGATTTTATGGAAACTCTATTCTTGAGGTGTTAATGGGCCTCCACAGTAGATCAATTGCCTAACTTGTGCAAAATATTTATATCAATTACCATCACTGCAAAAGTAACAAAATGATATTTTTAACTGTACTCTCATTTTCTTAAAACTCTTTCAATTAATCTCTAACAACCATACAGGTATGCGGGTCACAGTTTGATATTTCAGCATATGTTTGTAATATGTAGTGGTCTGATCAAGGTAATTAGCATTTCTGTTTTTTCTTACTATTCTTTGTGATTACAGTTGTCTCGTTCCACAATTCTAGTTCTTCATGAAACATTTAAAATCTACCATGAACTATAATCTCTCATACTGTGCTATGGAACACTGAAACTTACTTCTCCTACCTAATTTAGTTTGAGTTCTGTTATTCTAACTCAGCATCTTCCCACCCACTCAGTTTTTCAGCAACTAGTATTTCTACATCGAAACTGAAAGTTTATAGATTTGATATATAATTCAAAACAAGCAATATTTGTTATGTATTTTGCTGATTTCATTTAAAATAGTACCTTCTAGCCCTGCTTATTCTGTTTTAAGTGATAAGAAACCTTTATTTTCACCCTTTACACACACACACACACACACACACACACATCATTGTTCTGATGTTGTTTATACAGTCACTGCTAGGAAAGAACGTTTCAAGACAGGTTTCTTGGTATTCTGGTTCTTTCAACTTTTCCACCCTGTCTTTAAGATGTTCCCTGCATCATAGATTTAAGAGATGTAAGTTGCATCTATTGAGACAGGACTCTCAATGATCGTTTCATCTATATATTGTTTCCAGTTGTGATTTACTGTGGTTGTTCCAGTTATGTAAAAACAAAATTCTTTGGTAAGAGAGAGATAGTTACACTCATCTGCGAGTATAAAAATAAGACTTATAATATGGTATTATGTGGTCTATCAAAGTGGTGGAAGTAGATTTCTTTCTAAAGTTTATCACTCTATTAGTCCTGGGAATCTGGCTAGATTTTAGTACCAAGCATGACCCCTCCATATTGAGTGAATTGTAAATCCTAGTAGTCAGCTATTGTTTGCCATGGACATGTCATTAAAACTTGTTACATCTTTATGTGAATTCTTCCATACTGATAATTAATATAGTAATTAAAATTAAAATTCTCCATAAGTTTACCAACATTTATGACATTACCAACATTTATGTCAAGGTTGAAAGGAAATGTTTTCAACTATCTTGGGAGTATATTTTGGCCCTGAAATCAGTGTTTTGCAATTTTTCAAAAGCAAAATCTTTTGAGAACACAGTAGAAACCGAGGTCAATGTTCTTGGTGCCAAATGTGCATGCTTTAGAAAAGCACCTGGTGTAGGAGTGGAGACTGATCCAAGCATTATTGGGTCAGTGGGACCATAGGACTGTCTGCTCCCTGCCCAGGGAGGGGATGGGGAGTCGAGGAGAAGAAAAATGACCTGATGTGGTGGGAGGGGGAAGGGACCTTGAATAAGGATATACAGGGATGGAAAAAAAATTCAGAGGGAAAGCTGAACACAAAGTAAATATTATATGTGTAGCAATCTTATTTGCATTATCACCCTTGATAAGCCATGCTTATGATTTTTATCTTCTTTATAGTAATTGTTAACTTTTCAGCATTTTAAATTCATTTTACGTTTTTTTTTGATAAATACAAAATAAATAAAGAAAAAAAAAGAAAAAAAATTAAAAAAAAAGAGAAAAGCACCTGGTGTTAATTTGGATAAACACCTACCCATCATTTCTTCAGCTCCTTCTTCTGCTTCCTTCCGTCTCCCTTTATCTATAGAATTCAGATCACTAGTAAGTAGTTCAGCAGTTCATGTTATTATAATTAGGAAATAGGATGGACTTAAAGCTTATTGTTGCTATGGTAACTCTTTGTGGGCCTTAGGCTGTAAATTCTTCTAGTGAGTGATACCTTGTGTTTAGAGTGGGAGCTGGATTTTGAGGAGGATTTTATCAATGCATATTCCTTCCTCAGATATTGCCTTTACTTTATGTTGTTTCTTTGTGTCTCACTTTTGCAGCTTTTTATAATGGAGGCTTCATGCCTTCTCTCCATTGTTCTAAGGGAACTTCAGCTTCAGGACAGTAGTGTTTCCCTAGATTCTAGTGGAGGTTACTTGCTTCATTTAGTTTCCCATAAGGCAATGACTCTAAAACATGCATGAATTTTGCTGCCCACCCCAGAGGTAACAGATTGTTATTGTTGATTTTTCTCTTTCATTTCCTTTTTAGTTCCCCAAAGACAATGATGTTTGTTGGTCTTTTCTACCTCTACCACATGCAGTAAAATTCTTTTGCTCTTAGGGCTGCTGGGAAAGAAAGTCCCTGTGGAGTTCTGTACTGTTTTCTCTGTATCTGCTGTGCCTCATTCCTATTTCTATAGTTCAAGTGAGACTTTCTTAGGCTCTTCAAAACTTTTTTTTTTTTTTTTTTTTTTTACCAAATTTCTGTTGAAGAGTGAAGACAAACCCTGGCAGAACAAATATACTCTTCAGCTTGAAGTCCCAGAGGCTTTAAGTTTGCAGGCCACTGTTAATTCCATATCAGGTTTCCAAAGAAAACTCACAGAGTTCTTTCTTTAGTAAGTCAGTGCCTGCTCTGGCTCTTCCTGCAGACATTTGTGTCTTTTTTGACATTGAGTATGTTTTCAACTTCCAATGTTTAACACTGATGGGTTGAAAAAAAGTTGCAAATTTGCTTGTTTTGGGGGGCTTTAATTTTTTGTAAAGTTAAGAATGTGGTTCTGTCTAGCTGTCTATACACATACTTCCTTTATCCTTAGCAGAAGTATGAGTTTAAAATTGTCACTTTGAAGCAAAAGAAATCATTTGCCTTTTGTAGTGTCAGAATACAACTGTATGAGAAATAATTTAAGTACTTATAAAAGTAGAAATTATCAGCCCTCCCCAAACTCAATGACTCAATAGATCTGAAAGAGACGAACAAGAATAAGTAACTCAGTAAAAAGTCTCCTATGAATCCTATGTACTCAGAAGTGAGAGAATCTTTGACAGACAAATTTGAGAGCATTCTTTAGACTCTTTTTTTGCTTTTTCTAACTTCTATTTTTCTGGTTTTCTTTAATGTAAATGTCTAGGACTGCTCTACTTTATGCATATAAGTACATGTAGACTTTATGACAGAAGAGGGCCTCATATTCCACATGATTTTTTTTTGAGCCACCATATGGTTGCTGAGATTTGAACTCAGGACCTCTGGAAGAACAGCCAGTGCTCTTAACAATTGAACCATCTCTCCACCAGTCTGTTTTTTATCTATTAAGTTATATATCAAAGCAGGTACAACATGGGTATTAGACATACAGTAGTTAACAGCAAGCAACTATTAAAATAATAATGGCTGTCTCATTAATTTGTTTTTGAGGAACATTAGATTAGTGTAAAATATGAATAGATGTTTTGTGAACATATATTTTTCAGGGACAGAATTAGAAATAGAATCTAATTTCCATATGGGGGCTAGGATTTAGGTAAATTTTATTGGATTTATTGACAAGTCAGTTTATAGGTAGTTTCCTACAAAAACAAAGAGTTTCTTGAGGAAGTAATTGCCCAAAGTAAACTAACTAAACTGCTATTATGAATGTGAGGAAAGGAGAGCATCTCTTTTGGTTTTATTTGTTTTTGATAGCTCCAATAAAAATCAAATGAAATATGTATGCTTCTCTCCTATAATTTAAGCACAGAAAAATGAATGTAATTTTATGCTCATATTTTGTAAAAATTTGGTTCAAGATCATAACATATTTCTGTCCTTGATATAGCTTCAGGTAAGGGCAGCTCTTAATAATATTTTGCTTTTCTTGTACATCTGTCTTGTTAATTTGATTTGAGTCACACCTATAGAAACTGAAGTTCTTACCTTCTATCAGGCTGTTCATCAACTATATCACTAAAATGTAAGAAGTTTTGTGAAGAAAGAACTGCAGTGATCTAGTAGTAAATGCACAATGGTGTGGCAGGACATGTTTGCTGTCCTGGAGAGAAGATAACTGTCCTAATGTGAAGAGAGTTAATTCTTTGGAAGGACATTTTATCTTAAATTTAACATCTATTGAAATCTTCTTATGGGCTAGACATGAACACCAATATTTTCTCATCCAATTTTATTTGATCTCATTTGATCTTAGTAAATATATGAAGTAAGTAATATTTATTTTTATGATTTAATGAGTGCATATAGAAATTTATAATTTGAAGCAAACTGAATAAAGGATGGTTGATTGTAGAACTATATTTTCTGTGATTATGATATGCTTCACTCAAGCAAATAAAATTGCAAATTTGGTGTTTATATTTCCCCTTAATATGATATAAGCATAGAAGATATTGCTAATACTGTAAAGACAATAGACTGAGCTCTCTATTCTGTCACTAAGATTTTGGATATGTTCTAAAAGAAGTATCTTGGCAATAAAGATATCAAAAATAGGATTATATAAATAACATGGTGTCATTACCAGAAGAGATTTAAAGATAGCCACACCATCATCAGTTTGGTGTCTTATCTAGCTAGAAGATCAAGTTAGAGAATCATCTCAAAAAAATCCTTTAGGAGTCATCAAGAATGGTTGGCTACCCAATATCTGAAGAACATAAGTAAGCAAATCCCCTGAGAGAAGTCAGTATATTTTATTTAAGGAAAATAAAATTATCTAAAACAAAATCTATGGAAAATAATTAGAATATGTAAATGAAATTTTAATGGCATGGTAAAATCACTATATGTAGATTATAATCCTTATAACTAGATTTAATTATGTATAACATGTATGAAACTTGAATTCTGAACTTTTTGTTTTTTGTCATTTATCTTTCTAAAGAAACACACTTTTCATCATAATAAAATCAGAAATAAAACCCACAAAGCCAAAAATTCTATAATATAACATTGGTTCTGCAGCTCTACTTATCAACTATGCAGGGTTGTTTACATTCAAAACATATATTTATACTCTTGTCATAGTCCTTTTAGATGCTAAAATTCTGTTTGGAACATAGCTAAGTATAATTGATTAACCCATCCTTTACTTTTAGTTTTCTTGAGATGATAGGTTTATCATTTCTCAACTTTTCCTATTTCAACCATTGTATGAATATTCTTAAAAGTACACTCTCATGGCTGTATTTTAATTTTTATAATCCCCAGCAGTTCATTTACTTCTGAAAATCAGCCCTAGGTTCTAGCAATAAACTAGAGCCTCCTTTAAACAAAAAAAAAAAATTAGTATTGAAAAAGATAAATTTCAGGTTACCAGATAAATTTCAGGTTACCAAAATCCTGTGTGTACTTTTCTGTTGGGGTTAATGAAATTTTAATGTTTCACAAAATAGTAAATGGAAATGAATAATAACAATCATTCTTTACTTTTGTCAGATTTTTAGTTAATATTTTCAGTTACTTTGCATTTAGTAGAGTGTATATTCATTAAAACCCCTGAGAGTTACCTGGTATAGCAAACACATGACAAAAAAGAAGAAAATTATTCCATGTAAATTTTTGTATGAGTTTTCTTTACTGATTTCTTGTCTCTAACTATCCAATTAGTAATATCTGTTTGCTTCTGGTGCAAAGTGTTCAAGCCCTCAAAGCTACCTTCATCATTTGATGTTATTGTTTCTTTTGGTATTGACAGAAACAAAAACAGCTTTAAGGTATGCTTTCAGTCTTTATCATTATTGCTAATTAGTTTTTCCCCTTAGACTCATATTACTTCTAGCACTTTCTGTTGATTAAAAAGAGCTTAGAAAATTCACTGCATAGTAATATCAATTTGAGGATGAAGCCATTTAGATATTCAGTGGCTTCCATAGTTTAATAACATAGATTATAAAACAGGCATTTTGATTATAAATGATAGAATGATTATGGTATAGGCAACACAACTCAGCTCTTAAATATAATAAATAATTAAAAGAATAGAAGTAAGCAGTAGAACGTAACTGATAATTCTCTCTGCAGTTCGCTCACTAGATGCTGCCAAAGTTGATCATTTCTACTTATATTATCTCACAGAAAATACACATACAGTCAACTTATCTATTGTCCCAATTAATGCAGAAATATATATATTATATATATTCATGGAAATACATATAACAATATACTTAAAAGCATTAAGTCTATTTTAGATTGAAAAAAAAATGATTTGTGTGCTAACCTAATTACATTTTTAAAATGTATTAAAATACTTGAAAATTTTAACTAAAAAGGCAGTTATTTTGGTTGGTATTGAAAAACTAGAAGAAAGACTAAATTATTTGTTAGTAGCTATAATCAGTTAGTAACTGATGAATCGCCCACAATGCTATACAATTGAACTACTTGTTTAAAAGAGGAACCACAAAGGGGATAAAGAGGAAATTTACAGAATTGAAATGTTAAAATAATTTAGGGACAATATATCAGAAAAGAGAACTTTTGATTTTCTGTACATATCTTTAGAGCATATATTACCATTCTGATAGAAACTCATTGGCATCTATTTGTAAAGTTTTCAAAACTCACAGCTAACAAGGAAGTCAACAGACATCATTGTTCTGATAATGAGGCTATCTTTAAATCAGAAGTTCTTTGCTCATTGACAATGATCTTTTCATTGTAATTGTTTAGAAAACAAGCACAACATTACATTATCCACATTCCAAATTTAATTTCCAAATTTACTGTGTGACTCTGAACTATCTGATTTTGTAAATATGAAGCTAGGTACATATATTTAATTCTGTAATGATTCAATATTATTTCATGTAAAAAAGTCTAATTTTGTTAACAGAGACTAAGTTTTGTTTTGTTGATTATTTTGCCCTTTTAAATAGATGCTTATTGACAGTGAGTTGGAAGAGGTGGCAGAGTTATCATTCACAAACAATATCACATCCCACTCACAAAGTCAGCAAGAGTGATAGGAAAGATAGCAAGTGCTTAGACTGAGTCCTGGAGTGTTGGTAGAGCAACCTTAGATTACCTCTAGTTAGTAGGCATGGTTAGACATGAAGAGGGAGTCACAGACTACTTCCTGGATTAACCACTTGGGGTATACTTTCCTTGATGTATAGGGCTCATTTGATGTACTCCTCCTGGACAGTCTTCAGGTTCCCCTTCAATTTTCCCCAAGTCTTTACAGCAGAGAGGATTGTAGGACTTAGACATAAGAGAATGTCTATAGCTTTAAGCAGGAGACACTTATTGATAGCATTGAGTTTGATGGACAGATTTTCTTTACTCTGTCTTTTAGATCTCAGGATCAGCAGGGAACACTGTTCAACAAAATACTGTCACAGTTGCCATAGAAATCTCCTCATTAGAAAATCTCTGAGTGCAAGCATGGTCTGGGGTGACCATGTTGGGCTTCAGAAATGTGCCTTTAAGATAGACATGGTTGTCCCTCAGAGCCTTATATGCAGTAGCCAGTACCGTTTCAGTTACATACTGACAGGACTTCAAGTCATAGTCCCCATCAGGCAGAATTTCAGGCCCAACAAATGGTTATAATGTAATTCTGCTGGCAGATGCTGATGTAATGAACCAGAACATTGGCATTTTTGATGATGGCAAGTGCTGAGGTTGTATGTTGCCCAAACTTTAGCACACAATGCTACATGATAAAGTCAGCTACATCCTTTTTGTATTAGGCATAACATTCAAACAGCCCTTCCAGGCCTTAGGTGGTAGTCTCACTATTGGTTCCTGATAGCGGCAGTAAGCTGTTATCTACCTTAATGTTCACAACACCACTCATGGACTTGATATTGAGGGAGGGATATCCATCATCTGCCTTCTGATACAGTGTCTCATGGAAGAGGATCACCTCCTCCACGCTGCACCCACTTTAGGGATTCACATGGTGATAAAAAGTTATCTACACCTATTCTCATTGTTCTCACAGCCAAGAACTTGAAACTGCTTGGTGATGCTTCTTGTAAACTCATCTACAGTCAGAATGCATTACCTGGAATGATATTTGGTGAGCAATGTTAGAACCTTTCTTCTTGTGTCAATGATGGGAATGAGTAAGAAAATACTGTCAGCTCCTGGCACAGGAAGGGTTGGGTCTGGAAGTTTTGACAGTGGGTAGGTAAAAGGTTTGAATGCAATCTATTCAGCTGTGGGGGGTTATTTTGCTGATTATTATTAGAAAGAAAATGAATATACAAATGGGTATATACTCCTTTACATTCCAAAGGGTGTCAGATAAAGTCCAATCATCAAAGATAAATGCTTACTAGAATGCTGTTGTTAATCGTATTTGTCATTATATTGCAGTATCTCATTTGATGTACTACTTAGGAATAAAAATCTACTCAAACTATCACTGAAAGGTGAAGTGAAACCAAGTAAAATTTACTTTAGACCTTTTGAATATGATCAAAGAATTTTATATGTACACAGCATATATTTTACTCATGTAAAATACCTAAATACCTCACAGAAACCAGGATTATTGATTTGGCAATCCAGAATCACTAAAGAAATGCTTACCAATAATTACATCATAGTTTCAGATTTTGGTTTTTTTCTCACCCAGAGATTGAATACAGAAATAAATACTAAAAGAATATATTGAATGAAAAGATTATGGGCATAGCCAAGAGTTTTATAAGAGAGCTGAAAATTTTCTTTGTGAATTATTATTTGGCAGAAAATGAAAATAGGAAAATCACTGAAAGAACTGGTTATTAGTCCAAAAAGCAAAAAATTGAAGTAATAAATAAAGAATATCTCTCTTGTAAAGATGAGAAAAGAATATATCAGAAGTCTCTTGGATTTCTTCTTTCACAAATATACAAATAAGGAGGAAATAAAGAATGACTATTTACTATAGTAAATAAAAATATACTTAGATTAGAACCTTTTTTCAGAAGTAGTTGTGGATTTCCTTATGGAATAGTATAATGTTCTGATTTTCAGGGTTATACTAGTAAAATGGACATACTTAACATTGTAAACAGAAGTGCTAGAATAATGGTCATGAGAATTACAAATGCAAAATCCCAATTGCTCTCTACATCGGTCCTCAAAAACCTGTGAGTGATTGTGCCCTCTGTATATTCCCTAGTGCTTTGTCCAGGCCAATTTTAAATAGCTTCAGCAATAAATTTCTGCCATTTCTTCTGGGAAGCTATTCCACTACCTAATTAAATTTGTGAGTTGACAACTTTTCCTGACATTCAGACTAAATTTTCCCGTGTTCAATTTCAACCTGCTATTCCCATTTCTGCAGTACATGCTTGTACCAGCCTATGTAATCCCCCTGCTTCCTCACTACCTTAATTCTCAATCTTGTCCCCAAATTTTACTAGCCTATTGCAATGAGCTCTTCTGAGAAAATTAATCATTGCAAAATCAGTGACTATATACATGGTTTATCATTAACTTAAAAGCAGGTTTGTTTTAAAAGCAAAGATGTGGTAGTAAGTAGAAACAGACAAAATTAATAGAATCCTAAGTCATTAAAGAAATTGAAGCTCAGGACAGAAACAAATGGTGGATATTATTCTCTCCTTCGTGGCCTATAAAGCACTTCACATTTTATTTTTTTTTCCTTTATTTTGTATTTATTAAAAAAAAAACACAGTAAAAGGAATTTAAAATGTGGAAGAGTTAACAATAACTATATAGAGGATAAGAATGATAAGCATGGCTTATCAAGGGTAGACATACAAATAAGATTGCTACACCTATATTTTCTTTGTGTTCATCTTTCCATCTGAATTTTTTTTTTTCCAGCACTTCACATTTTAAAAAGGACAGGGAATCTCCCCTTTTGCCTTCTCTGGGCTTAATTAACATACAGAGGTGTGCTTTTTCCCTCACAACTGTCAGAAGTACTGAAAACAAACCCAACCTTAAAACAACTGTTATTTGCAAATGATGTTGCTTGAATTTGAATTCTCTGTATTCCTCCTCATACACATGTACTCTTTTTTTTTCCTTTTTTTTCTTTTTTTTTTTTTTTTTTTTTTTTTTTTTTTTTTTTTTTTTTTTTTTTTTTTTTTTTTTTTTTTTTTTTTTTTTTTTTTTTTTTTTTTTTTTTTTTTTTTTTTTTTTTTTTTTTTTTTTTTTTTTGCTATGGTTGGACAGGACAGGAATCCAAAAGATAAGTCTAAGTCTGTATTTTGTAATTTTGTATTTTGCTTGTTGTTGTTGTTATAATTGTTTAGGTTACAACCAGTCCATTTTTATGTGAGAACTCTGTCTTTGAATTGTCAGTGCTCAAAAAAGAAATGAGTTTTTAGTATTTCAACACTGCTTATAAGTTTGTAAAGATTTATTGATGTTGTTTAGTCATGATTTGTTATTTTCAGAGTAAACCAGTTATGATGTGATTCATCTATGAGTTGTACTCTAGGAATGAGTCAGGAATTACATAGTGGAATATTTTGGGTAATTTTTAAGCAAATAGGATAATTCCAGAGAAAATATATGCAAACTCTAGAGTGTTTTGGAAGAATGTGGGCAGAGAGATTTCTTACCATTATGGAAAATTGCCTGGTAGGCAAGACGCAAATTAAGCCTAGAATGCATGAAACTTTAGATTTAACATAGTTGTTGAATTCTTAATTACAAGAAATAGAGTATCAAGAATGTGATTCTAAATAATATTCTAAAACTACCATTATTTTACTGTTTTTTACCCAAAGCATACCATTAGAATATGCTGATTAGTATAAATTGTATAAAGAAAAATGTTGTAATATACATTATTGCTAACATTTCAGAAAATGTCTTACACCTAAACTAGATGTAGGCCATATCTATTTTTATTTGTTATCTCACACAGTGTGATTTACAAAGGAGATAATTTGTATATCCTGCACAGAAAATTCACAATTCTTGTGCCCTTGAACTTTCTATTGGGGACATAGCAAAAGTAGACACTAAAATGATTAAGAAAAATTATAATTTATGTTCTAAAGTCATATTAGTCTTAACATTCTTAACTCTACATCATATGACTTTCATTAGTTATTTAGAATATTGAATAATAAAACAAGAAATACAGAACTCAGTAGATATACACAAAAAAATGTTGGAATAATACAGTTTAGAACTGAAGGTGAGGATATTGAATATGCAAAAGTAAAAATAACACAAATATTATAATTGGCACATTAGAACATAGAATATGATGGGAACATTATTGTTCATGTTGTAAGTAATATTTATGTCAGCATAAATAAATTGGAAAGAATTTTTTATTGATAAAAAACACACTAAGTATGTTAGTAGTTAAATCTCAAAGACAGTAATCACTCAAACGTTGGTGATAAGAGTGATATAAATGTTTACTATACTAATAGAGATGAGTGTCCTGTTCTTCAATTATATGAGATGAAAATAATTTCTAAATGTTGGTAGGTGAGAGAAAGAATGAAGCAACTGTAATTGATATGTTGAAATTGACATTATACTTAGTTAAAGGGTTTTGTATTTAAAATAAGCTCCTATTTAAAATGACATCTTATTATTTAGACTATTGGAAAGACTTTGCACAGTTCTTAGGACTTTCAATAAATTGCATAATGATTGCTGTAAACATATTCAAAGAAATTTTAAGTATTTAAATGAGAAAGATTTTAATAAAACCTATCCAAAATCTAAAATAGAAAAGGCAAATTAGAACGATGTGATTGAGCAGAAAAGCTGTTGTGGAAAAAACATACAAATGGGTTTTAAAAATACACTTGTTAAAAACAAAAATTGAGATTGAGAAATCTGTAAAAAGCAGAAAGAACTGAAGATAAAGAGAAGACATACATACACATAAGCACATTTCTAGACATGAAACACTCAATGAAATGTAAATATTCATCAAATGTATTATTTGTCAATTGTGAATGTTTGTCACAAATAAAAATAAAACATTACTTCCACAAAATCAAGCCAATTAAAAATTCCATCATAGATTGGAGGAGTAGTTTGGTGCACAGTCGTACCAGTTGAGGAGTTGTTGCAGTTATGGCTACTAGTGAAGGCAAAGTCACTCATCCTTAGGGATATGGCCACTATTAGGTCACTAATATCCCAGTAGATGGCCTAATACCTATGTGCATATAGGCCTGATTTGATTCAATGGGTTATAAGAAATAAGAAAAAAGAGAAGCCATGAAGTTGAGAAGATGTGTTGTGGGTTTATGAAGATACATGCATGTATGTACGTATGTATGTGTATATATATATATACACATATATAGAGAGAGTGAGAGACAGAGAGACACAGAGAGATAGAGACAAATACATGTGTGCAGATTTTAAAAAATACATAATTTTCTAAAAGTCCAAATCACTACAATATCAATAAAACTAAGTGTGTTGACCCATGTATGTAATCTCATTGCTTTGAAGTTAAAGGAAGGAAGATTAAGAATTCAAAGAAGCCAGAAGAGGACATCAAATTTCCTAGAACTAGAGTTACAAAAACTGTGATCTTCCATGTTGGTGATGAGAATCAAACCTAGCTCTTCTGGAAGAACATCCAGTGCTTTTAGCCACTGAGCAATCTATTCAGCCATTAATAAAGTTTTCTTAATATATATCAAAGCATTATTCAAACTCAAAGCCTTTAAACTCTCTTCAAAGTTAAAGATATTGGAAGGTTAGAGTTAAAGGAAGGTGGGAGTGACAGCATCAAACCTGACCACCTCAATGCATTTTTTGGACCCACCATGCAGTGAAGAGCGAAACCACTTGGGAGATTGTACTTTTGCCTCCACATATGTACTATGTCAGTAGACACACATGTACCCACTCCCATGCCATGGACACACAAACACACAATGTGAAAAAATTAAATTTTTGGGAAGAGATATATCATCCCTATCCTTAGGAAGGCTGTAACAATGCTATTAATAATAAATGAGACCTTAATAAAGGGATAAGATCAGGAAGGACATGACATATTGTCAACATATTAAGTCCACTATAATCATGAAGCAAGTAGAAATGAGTGTATATTAAACAATAAGATTTCAAAACACATTAAAAGAAAAAAAATTAAGATATATATATTCATATTTATAGTTGAATACTTGAAATATCCTTTTAAAATGATGTAACTGATAAGCAGAAAGTTAAGAAGGAAAAAAAATTAGTGCTTCCAACTAACAGCATCAACTTGACTTTTCATAGAGAAATCTGCTTTTGAAAAGCCAAACAAACAATTGTTTTCAAGTATACTTGGGACACTCACTTCTGTAGATAATTTAATGGTTAATAAACTAGACTTTAATAAATAAAAACAAGTGATGCAATCTAAAACATGTTTGAATTGCAATAAAATATATCAATAACAAAAAACGGGAAGGAATTTTAATTAGATTATTTTGATATCTAGTTTCTTGATCTCTTTATATAATTTGGAGATCAGTCCTCTGTCATATGTGGATTTGGTGAAGATCTTTTCCGATCTGTATGTTATCATTTTGTCTTATTAACAGTGTTCTTTGACTAACAGAAACTTCTCAGTTTCAGGAGGTCCCATTTATTAATTATTGCTTTCAATGTCCATTCTACTGGTGTTATATTTTGGAAGTAGTCTCCTGTGCCAATGCATTCAAGGTTACTTCCCACTTTTCATATTCAGTGTACTGGATTTATGTCGGGGTCTTTGATCCATTTGAGCTTGAGTCATGTGCATGGCTATAGATATGAATCTATTTGCATTCCTTTACACGTCAACATTCAGTTATACCAGTACTATTTTTTTAAAGATGCTTTCTTTTTTCCATTGTGCAATTTTGGCTTCTTTGTAAAATACCAATTTTTCATAAGTGTCTTTGATGCCATTGATCCACTTGTCAACTTTGCCAACATGAAGCTGTCTTTCTTACTACAACTTTATAGTAGAGCTTGAAGTCATAGATAATGATGCCTCCAGAAGTCCTCTTATGGTACAGGATTGTTTTGAAAATCCTGGGGTTTTTTAAATATAAAGTTGAGTATTGTTCTTTCATGGTCTGTGGAAAAAAATGTTATAAGATTTTGATAGGGATTGTATGGATGGGAAGATTACCATTTTTATATGTCAATTCTACCTATCCATTTGCATGGGAGATCTTTCCACTTTCTGATATCTTCAATTTCTTTCATAAAAGATTTTCAAACTTTTGTCATACAGCTCTTTCACTTGTATGGTTAGAGTTTCCCCAATATTTTATATTATTTGTGGTAATTATATGGAGTAACTTTTTAATTTCTTTCTCAGCCCATTTAACATTTATATATTGAAAGGTTACTGATTTTTTTTAGTTAATCTAATATTGTTCCACATTATTGAAGGTGTTGATCAGCTGTGGAGTTCCTGGGTGGAATTTTGGGGTCACTTATGTATATAACCACATGGTCTGGAAATAGTGAAAGTTTGACTTCTTTCTTTTCAATTTATATTCCTTTGATTTCCTATTGTTTTCTTATTGCTCTAGTTAGAACTTTGAGTACTATATTAAATAGTAGACTTAAAACCTCACACATTAATAGTGGGAGACTTAAACACCTCAATCTCTCCAAAGGACCAGTCTGCAGACAAAAACTTAACAGAGAAATAAAGGAAATATCAGATGTTATTACTCAAATGGATTTAACAGTCATCTATAAAACATTTTACCCCAAAACAAAGCAATATACGTTTTTCCAGTACCTCATTGAACCTGCTCTAAAATTGCCCACATGCTCATTCACAAAGCAAACCTCAAATGATACAAAAAAATGTAATATCCTCTGTATCTTACCAGATCATCATGTCTTAAAGTTAGACTTCAATAACATCACAGTTAACAGAAAGCCTAAAAACTCATGTAAATTGAACAATACCCAACCAAATCACTACTGGGTCAAGGTAAAAATAAAAAGAAAATTATAGACTTTCTAGAATTCAATGGAAATGAAGGCACAACATGCCCAAACTTATGAGAATCTATGAAAAAAATTGCTAAGAGAAAAGTTCATAGCACTAAATGCCTACAGAATTAATTTGGAGAAATCTCACATTACTGTTTTAAGAGCACACCTGAAAGCTCTAGAACAAAAAGTAACAAACTCACCCAGGAGGATTAGGCAAAGCAAATGATAAAATTAAAGGCTGAAAGCAACAAAATAAAAACAAAGACAGCAATACAAATAATCAGTGAAAGAGTTTTTTGAGAAAATCAACAAGGTAGATAAACTTTTATCCAAACTAAACAAAAGGCAGAGAAAGAATATCCAGATTAAAATGAAAAATGAAAAAGGCAACATTAAAAACAGACTCTGAGCTATTTCCAAATTTTTAATAAATTGAAATTATTGTATTTAATATAATCCCAAGTAATTTAGTAATTATAACAAAATCACTTTTAATTTAAAAAGGATACAAATAAAATGTTTGAAAAGGAAAACACATATTCTTACTAAAGTAAATTAGCCCAATATATACAAGAAATATAAGAATATCAGTTTGTGAAAGATCATACTTTGTGAAGACAAATGCTTGTAACATTTCCAAGTTGATGTTATATGTTGCTTTTAAAACTCTGTGGTTTTTAAGTACAATCCATCTAATAGCTTCAATTAGCCTTTGGGTGGGGTGAGAGGAAGTTTTGGAGGGTCCCAAACTTGTTGCAACATTTCTTTTAAGTATTGTCTAGTAAGAACCCACTTTAGTGATTCTATTTCTGTGTAAAGTACTTTCTTTGGTTCTGAATTTTTTTATACATCTTTGAAACCTTGGTAGACTTAGTCATGCTACAATATCTTGCACATTATTTTTTTGAAAAGTTAACTAGCTCCCTGTAGATATCACCGATACTCACAGCTTGAATTTTTTGGAGCAATGGCTTGTGCAAAGAATGTTCTTGACTGAGCTAGAGCCAAACTGACTGCAAAATGCTTTAAGAGAAAGTTGAGGTAAGCCTTGTGTTCCCTTAAGTTACTAGATTTCTTGCTTTAAGGATTTGTCCTTCAGCATCATGTTGCTCTGAGTATTTTAAATGACAACTTGTTTTTTTACTGTACTTGTTATTACCCATATCTAATATCACACATTGTTTGCATTCATAGATACAAAATTCAAATATTCTCCAGAAGGTTTCCCATTTAGTTTTGAATACTGTATGTAAAATGCTTATGTTTTAGAGGATTTACTATATGCAGTAATTAAAGGCTGTTAATCATTCTACATGTTCTGTGCCAAATACACTATTTATCATTTCTGACTTGTACTGTCCATAAAGTCTTAGAACATTGACAAAATTCAAACATATTTCTGGGAGGTTTATAAGAAGAACATATTTCTCACAATTGCCAAAAATCTAACCTTTATTTTTTACCTAGGACATTATGAGCAAATACTTTATGATCATATTTGTACCAACACAGTACTCATGACTATTTAAGTTCTATGTTAGAAGAACAAGTTTATCTCTATAGCTTTCTTCTTCTATGCTCTAATCAGAATTACTCAATGGATCATTTTTATGTTTTGAGTTGAGAATGTCACCTAAATTGACATATGTTTAAGAACAGTGATATTCAGACATGGTAAATCTTAAGAACTAATTGAATGCTCTCACTGATTGCATTATTGTGCTAATTAATTGATATATTTATAATTTAATAGGATATTTAGATGTTTTGGTGGTGGGATCTAGTTGAAAGAAGTAGCTTCCTTGGAGTATGCCTATAGTTACTATGTCATACCTTCAGACTTTCTTTTTCTTGGCTACATTGAGTGAGACAAAAGCAAAACAAAATAAAAAACTACTTTGGTTATAGTTACTCCAAGGTATTTAATACTATTTGCAGCTATTATGAAGGATAATGTTTACCTTATTTCTTTTTCAGCTCTTCTATCTTTAGTGTATAGAAGGGCTACTGATTTCTTTGTGTTAATCTTGTATCCTGCTACATTGCTGAAGGTGTTTATCAGCTGTAGCAGTTCCTTGGAAGAATTTTGTGGGTCACTTATGTATACAATCATATCATCTGCAAATAGAGATAGCTTCACTTCTTCTTTTCCAATTTGTATACCCTTAATCTCTTTTTGTTCCCTTATTGCTTTAGCTAAAACTTAGAGAACTATACTGAATATATAAGGGGAGAGAGGACATCCTTGTCTAGTTCCTGACTTTAGTGGGATTGCTTTGAGTTTTTCTCCATTAAGTTTGATACTGGCTGTCAGCTTCTTGTAAATCGCCTTTATTATATTTAGGTATTCTCCCTGTATTCCTGATCTCTCCAGGGCTTTAATCATAAGGGATTGTTGGATTTTGTCAAAGGCTTTTTCCGCACACCTTTTGTGGGATAATGCTCTTGTGCACTGTAAAGTTTCATCACATTTTTAAATATAATAATGCAATGATTGGCCAAAAGTTAAGCAGGAATTAGAGTTGGGGCAATCAGCCTAGGAGAATTCTGGGAATAGGAAAGGCAGAGCAAAGACACCAGCCAGATGCAGAGGAAGCAAGATTATAATGCTGCAATGAAAAAAGGTACCAAGCCACACAACTAAACATAAATAATAATTATGAATTAATTTAAGTGTAACAGCTAGATAGTAATATGCCTGAACTACTGGCCCAGCAGTTATAACATTAAGCCCCTGAGTCAATTATTTGGGAATTGGCTACCGGGTATTTGATAGTTTCTGCCTGCCTTGATAGACACTTACAGCTGCAAGCTTTACTTTTCTAAGTAGTTTTTTTTTTTTTTTCAGATATTTGGTCATAGTCACAGAAAGCCAACTTACACACATACTGATAACTGCATTTTCTACCACTCTCCTAAACAATTGTTCCAGCATCTGCCAATGGATCATTTCTAATTCTTTTTAATAGTCATTTATTATAGCAACAACTTTAATCTTCTGTTTCATTTTGACATATGCATGGTCCTTATAATATCTATATCTATATATCTATCTATCTATCTATCTATCTATCTATATATATATATATATTTTCTCACACTGTTGGAGGCTGGGGAGCCTAAGATTAAAGCATTGAAATATTTGTTTTCTTGGGAAGATCTTTACTTTGGTATTGAAGGTGAGTGTTGTTTTTGCTATAGGAAAGGAATGATTTGTTTGGGAAAAAAGGAGTAATCAGAAGTGGTTAACACATTTATACCTAAACTTTTTGTATGGGTATCACTTTTTGTATATATTTTTCATTAGCACACATAAATTATGAAGACTAAATGATTTAGTTATGACATTTTCATATATAAACATACTGTATTTTGATCTTATTTATCATCCATTATTCAATTAATGCAAGATTAAGTATATTTCATAAGGACATAGTTCCTAACATTGTTGTATTGAGAATAAAATTTCAACACATTTTTGTGAGACTTATTCACTCAAAAATAAACCTTTACCCCTAACAGTGAAATACTGTTACCAGGAACTAAGTTTGAAAATAAATGAAAATTTGTGTTCATATATTAATTTTTTAAATATTTAAGCTTTTTTTCTATAACACTGGTCTAGTCTCTACCTTAATTAGAGAAGCTTCTCCTTCTTACAATAGACATGAGTCAATGTAAAAATATGAAGTGGGTCAATATGTTGAAAAAGAAGACTCAGTGCTCAGTTCCAAATAGGACATCTATATTAACTACCTTTACCACCAAGATATAGGAATATTGCAGAAGGGGGGTGGAAATAATGTAAGAGAGGAAAATGAGGAGGGATATGTTGAAATGCTATTGTCTGGACTTGGAATTGTTGTGACACACAAGAATTCCTAGTGGTTACCTGATCAAGAACTCCAGAAGATCAAGATTCCAAAACTCTAGTATAGATAGAGGATATAGTCTCAAGACTCGATGGTAAAAAGAGGATTTATTGGCAGTGTATAGTTTATGGAAGATTGAAAATCTTTCTTTAAGATGTTGGCATTTGTAGATTTACTATGATCTAATGCAAGATTACTTCTCCATGCACATAAGAATGATATTAACTAGAGTTATTGAGTCATCAGCAGCATAGAGGCCAGAAAGTCAGGAGGGAAGCCTATTGGAAATAAATATGGGAGAATTGGGAGAGTGAAATATAAGGTAATATAACGTAGATATGATCACAATCATATAATTCTCAAAAATATAGTAAAATAAAGATAGTTAAAAATTTAAAAACTCTAGAGGAGAGAGTGACTGGGAGAGGTGGGATGGGGAAGGGAGTTTGAATAAGGGGATACATGGATAAAAAAATGAGACTTTATTCATAATAAAAAAATAAAAAAATTGTACTCTAAAGATGTTTGTCCCCAAACTAACCTATATACTTCACATATTTTCATTCAAGATATTCCCAAATTATTTGGAGAAAAAATTGACTGATAATAACATACATATAAAAATGTAAAGAAACTAGGGTATATGGAATAATAAATAAGATTAAAGTTGTAGTGCATGCTGCACAGTTTTATGTAAAGAGTGCAAAAAATGAAGTACACTAATTATTACAAGGAGATTTTGACAATCACATCTCTGACAAAAGACATAGAAAACATAAAAAATCATACATGATATAAACTGAAAAGAAGCAACTTCTTAATCAAGTGGTTAAAAAAGTCTATTTCAAAGCTTCACCAAAAGATAGTATATAGATACTAAATGGGACTATTAAGAGATATTCAATATTATGCCTAATTAAAATAGATATTGTTATAAAATAACAATTTTATGTGCTATCAAGAAGCAAAGTGATGGAAACTATTCAATATTTCTGGTTGGTGATAAAAATGTGAAATTACGTTAGAAAAGAACATTTAGTAGTTTCTTACAAAGTTAAATACTATATGACCTGGTAATTTTTCTCATAATTGCAATTTGTTTTAATACAAACAGTATAAATTAATAATTGTAGAGATTTATCCATAATAGAGTAAACTTAGATTAAGAATAAGCAGGTAAATAAATCAAACTGTCAATTGTCCCAATAGATTATACTCAAAAAAAAAAAAAAAAACAGAAAGGAACTAATGATATAAAAATTTGGGAAAATCCACCTGTTATAATAGTAAGAATAATATCACCAAATATAGTAAGAGGCTATATCACCACTTAAAATTGGTTTCAACTTACACTCCTTTGAAAGAAAAAACTATCATAACTGGTTATTAAATATCAGTTTTCTGATTGATGTCTTCTTGTGCATCTGGGAATTTAACAACTATAATCATGCAATTTCTAGTCAAATCAGTTGTTTCTTCTACTAGTACACCTGAAATAAACAACTTGAAATATGAAAGCTTTTTTTCAGATTATGTTTTTACTCCATTCTCAGATTCAGTTGAGTCTACAATTAAATGGAACATTATATTTGATACATGCCATGGAACGTGTTAGCCTCTCTGTCATGGATGGGAAATGAAAAGATGTTCAGGTTCTTAAGAGCATGTCTCTGTTTTCTATGATATAATTTTCTCCCACTGGCTAACACAGTCTAAAGGTTTCATATATTTGCCCAAATTCTACTTGGCTTTATAATAAAAACCCAGAGCCAGATATTGGGGAGAAGCTGAAAGATCAGAAAGACAGGGGGAAAAGCCACAACTACTTCTCACCAAGCCAACTCTCAGACCAAAAAGGAAAAATCTTGTCTTCTCTAAGCCTCAGATGAATGTCTTTGAGTCTTCAGGCAAAAGGAAATGGCTGAACTTGTATTTCATCACAAATTCTCTTTCTCTGCCAAACCATTTAACTTTCTGATTCAAACATCCTAATGCTGGGATTAATGATGTGTGCCACCACCTCCTGGTTCTGTTTGACCTTGAACTCACAGATATCCAAGTGGTCATCTGCCTCTATCTCCCCATGTGCTAGGATTAAAGGGATGTGTCACCACTATCTGGTATCTATGGATAATTCTGTGACTGGCTCTGTCCTGTCATCTTCAGGAAAACTTCATTAGCTACACAATATTTCAGCACATATCCCCTTTTGTGTAAAAATACAAAAAAGGTTACAACTAATATAAAATTATGTACAATAAGTGTATGTATAAGTAATAATTCCATTAATAATGTCCAGTCCATTCACAATTGACAAATTCAGAGAAAATATTTTATTATTTATCCTATCTTGATTAAATCAACTGACTGTGTCTAATTCCCTTTCTTCCCAACTTCTAATAACAAGCAAAAATTATCTTTTAGTGTCTCTCAAACTTAAATACTTTATACCTCTTAGGGAGATTTTTGGAATATGTAACTAGAAGAACTATAACTATCTAGTCTTCAACTCTCTCAGAGACCTGAAAAAGAAATACTATTAACTGAGTATGCAGAAATTGCAAGAAAGGGACTTCCAAAAAGTGTGAAGAATGACCAAAATATCTGGCTATCTGGACAATCACCCAAGATTTCCCTGCAATGATGGAGCATTCATCATTAGCCTAAAGGCATGATATATCTGACAGATTTATCTATGAGTAAAATTTTCTGAAGGGCTGTCTTACCTTTTCTTGGCAATATTTGACATCCTTTCCTTTGTGTCCTGATCATCCAATTTGGACATCATATTGTCCACAGTCAATGTAAGGGCACGTTTTTGTCCAGGGGCTAAATTTTTCCAAAAAGAAAGTAAACTCTGTATGAAATTTCTTCAAAGAACATTATCATCTCTAAAGTATATTAGTTATGCTAGGAGCAACCATGTCTTATTGTCATAAAAAATAAAAGAACCTATATTATTAACATATCTTAAATGCCATTAATGTAGATCTCTGAAGTGTTTAAAGATGATCAGTCTATCTAGAATATATCTCTGTTGGATCTTGAAAACACACGTAATATGCCTCCAAGTTTGATTGTATATAACTACTAACATATGCATTTCTGTATATTCTAAATATTTGTTAATAACTTTGAAGGTCTAATAATTTGCATAATATGTTAAATTAGCTATATAGGCACAATAAGAGTAGAAATATATGCACAGTAACAAAACTAATCTCAACTTTCTATCAATATATACAATTTGTAGTACAATATACAAAAATCTAGTCCAATATATGTTACTCAAAATTAGTAGTTGCTTTTTAAAAGTAGATTCAATAATATGCTCTTTTGTCTTATCATATATCTATTTTCTTTTTACTTCAGCTGTTTTAATAATATACTCTTTTGTCCAATCATATCTGTTTTCTTTTTAAAAAATAAGAAGTCTGAATCTAGTCTACTTTGTTTAGCTTTTTATACCTGACTGGTATAAACACAACTTGAAACAAACCACCCTACATAATAGCAATAATCTGAAATCCATTGAAAGACCAAAACTCACTCACTCAGTCTCATAGTAATGTGGGTATCATGTTCTTAAATTTACTCCCTGCTATCTGTGGAGGACAGAAACTTTAGGAGATCCTGAAAAGAAAAATGTGGGTTAATTGTCAAGTCCTGGGAGAGATAGCTAATCAGTCTCTGCATAATGGGAAAGTACAGGGCTTGTCTGAAGTCCTGCTACAGTAGACTGTGAAACCGGATCATTTCATTTAGTTACCTCAAAATTGTGCTTTGCAAAGTGTAGTCCAAAGTTAGTTTTTGTGTGGCATTTCTCAGCTTAATGATCTTGTCATAGTTCATGTAATATTGTCATTGTGGGGCCCCATCTTACTTTTGGAGACTTCCAAGTTTGTAGCTAGGCATCATCATGGTTCACTGCAGAAAAGTGATAAAAACTCAAACCCATACAATATACAGGAAGCTAGATAAAGCCTTCTTTCCTAGAATTAGTACTTTATATGACCACTAATATTATGAAAAAAGTTATATATATAAATCTTATAATTTTGATATAAAATTCATACATTTAGAAAAAGCTTATAAATAGTCAAAACCAAATAAAACCAAAGACAATGATGTTAGTAACAATATAATATCCCTTAACTTTGATTTTCCTTCTGTCCCATATTAGGTGGCTTTTCTGATATGATACAGAGCATTTGCATTTTCCTTTAACAAGCATGCTTTGGTTTACAGAAAAGGAGAATGCTGTGGAGTTATGCTCCAGTACAATGTAAATATTTGTCACTGTAAATATTAGTTTAATAAAACACTGATTAGCCAGAAGATAGGTAAACAGGGAGTATAGGTGGGGTAACCAGAGAAGGGAAATTCGGGGAAGATGCACAGCAAAGCAGAGACCAGGCAATGCAGAAAAAGAATGTTGAGAAAGCCACACTGAGAAAAAGATACCAAGTCACTTGCCTAAACATGGATAATAATCATGGGTTAGTTTAAGAGTAAGACTTATGCAAATAATAAGCCTGAGCCATATGCCAAAGAGTTTATAATTAATATAAAATTTTGTGTGAATATTCAGTGCTAAATGGCTGTGAGACTGGCTATAAGGACAGATAAACTTCTGACTACAAAGGAAAAGTCATCCAACTCCAAAGTGAGCTTTAATTTTAAGTTGAACTGAAACTTCAACTATTTTTAGTAGTAAAAAGATACACACAATAGACAGTGAGAATTTACTCTGTAGAATATATTGGTACCAATAGGTATAATTTTTCTTTGCTTGCATTTTATTGTAATTTTAATTTAATTAATTAATTATGTAATTTTTTTCTAGATAACTTTTCCTTCAGTTTTTGAGGTCCAGATGTCCAACATCTTTTGACTTCTTGAAGATGGGTATTTTTATTTTTTCTGTAAAGACAAGAACAACATTTCTCATATCCTAACTTTGGGGTCCTTGCCTATCTAATCTTTATCAATTTGGTTTTTGTTTTCTTCTGATGTCTTTGTTCTCTCTTCTATAGCTTTTCTATAATTCAGAGTAGTGTGTTTTTTATAATAGGCATTAGGTTCTTTAATTGCTCTGGGAAGTTGTTTCCTCTATGAAGATAGGATAGGACTGAACTGAATTTGATAGATAGGCCTACAAGAGGCCATTCAGGGTATTTTCTGAAGGTGAAAAGTTCTCTTGTTGACCTACATTTGTTAGTCCAATGTCTGTCTTTCCCACACCTTCTGCCTACTCCAGATGGGAGCGTCATTCTTTTGGGATTATTCTTAAGCAAAAACATTGTTTCTAAGAATGGCCTGTTTATAGACCCTTTTCAGGTGACCTTGTTTTCCACAGTTGAAACATTTTAAAGTTTCATTATTCTCTAACATTCTGGAAATAACATCTCCTACTGAAGCATTATTATAGTTATGAGATTGCATAGTAAGTGTATCTCAGATTCATTTCTCCAAAGGTGCTGATATTTGCCTTTAATGTCCTAATTATCATTTTTCATTGTGCAATAGCATTTTCAAAAGCCAGAGGTTCTATTTTTATTTGTCTAGTTTTTGAATTTGATGTCATTCTATTTACTGCTGAAGTCAGTCTTTGTAAGAAATTAGTGAAAGTATCTTTTGTACCCTGTATCACTTTAGTAAATAACTCAATTTTCTTTCCTACTTCTTCTTATCTCAAGCATTTAAATATGGAATATAAATTCAATTCAATGTTCATTATAGAAGATTCTTAAATAATAGAATTAATACATTATAGGTACTTTTGTTATAAAGCAAAATCATTTCAATGAGCAAATTGCATAAAAGTGTTAATGGAACTTAATAGAAAAAGAAATTCTAAGATGTTTGTGAATTCAGCATCACTTTTGACTTTATCTTTACTATTTAGAAAATTTTGTAAGCTAATAAATAATACTGCAATATTGAGGCTCTAGTTGAATTGAAATTATAAAGTAAAATGGTACACTAAATGTTTAATTCATGAGTTGATCTGTTAAACAGTTTGTCAGAACAAACTAACTATACTGTTACTTATATTGGATTTTATATAAAGTTTCCTAATTTGACACCAAAATAAGAAAAATATGCGGGTCAGGATCCGGATCCTGGACCAGGTACTATCTGTGGAGCATGTAGCCACACACTCCTTAGCAGACAGAGATAAACTTGGGCTCTCAGGGTCCCCCCAGCTGCTGTTAAGGGAACTTTCAAGGCCAACCCACCTCCAACTGCTCCAACAGAGAAGGACTGAGGACTCTGAAAGCCAGACTCAGTCTCCACCCAAAGGTGAGGTGGGGTCAGCAGGCATCAGCACCTGAATCCCTGCCAGGGAAAATTGTGTTTCTGTCGGGTTCCGGTTCCGGGACCAGGTGCTGTCTGTAGAGCATGTCTCCACACACTCGATGGCAGACAGAAATAACATTGGGCTATCAGGGACACCCCAGCTGCTGCTAAGGGAACTTGCATGGCCACCCTACCTCCAACTCTCTGACAGAGAAGGACTGAGGACTTGAAATTCAGTCCCTTGCCCAGAGTAGAGTTAGAGATTGAGCAGACCTTTTGTTCAGAAGTGACAGGAGACACACAAGCCTACTTGCCACAAATGACCAGGAGCCACCTAATCATGAACTACTGAAGCCATGGGCAGAAACCAGTGCAAAAATATATATAATAATAAAAAAAACAATAAGGTAATTCCAGAAGAAAGTGGCAGTCCTACAACTACAAGACCTGAATTAAGCAATGAAGAGGAAACAGAAAGAAGCAACAACAAAAATTCCTTGATGATGATCATTGAAGCTCTCAAGGAAGATATAAAAAATTCCCTTAAAGAAACAGAAGAAAATACAACCTTGGAAGAGATGAATAAATGTATGAAAGAAAACCAAGAAAAAGTAAACAGAAAAAATAAAGGAAACATACCATAAACTAAAAACAGAAATAGAAGCAATAAAAAAGGCACATAATGAGGCAAAGATGGAAATAGAAAGCCTGAAGAAAAAAGCTGGAAGCACAGATACAAGCAGAACCAACAGAGTTCAAGAGATGGAATATAGAATCTCTGAAGTTGAAGACTCAGTAGCTCAAATAGATATGTCAGTAAAAGAAAATACTAAAACCAAAAAAGCCATAACACAAAATGTTCAGGAAATCTGGGATAACATGGAAAGTCCTAACTTAAGAATAATAGGAATAGAAGAAGGAGAAGAATACCATCTCAAAGGCACAGATAATGTTCTCAATAAAATCATAGAAGAAAACTTTCCTAACGTGAAGGAAATGCCAATAAAAATAAAAGAAGCTTATAGAACACCACATAGATATGACCCCCAAAAAAAACTCAACGCATCACGAAGTAATCAAGCTACAAAAACTACAGAAAAAAGAAAAATTTTAAGACCTACAAAAGAAAGGGCCAACTTACCTATAAAGGCAGAACCATGAGAATTACACCTGACTATTCAATGGAAACAATGAAAGCTAGAAGGGCTTTGTTTGAAGTTATACAGGCCCTAAAAGAGCATGGCTGCCAAACTAGAATACTATACCCTGCAAAATTATCAATCACCATAGATGAAGTAAAGAAGATATTTCATGACAAGGTCAGACTGAAACAATATCTATCTACCAATCCAGCAGGACAGAAAGTATTAGAGGGAAAACTCCAACCTAAGGATTCCAGATACACCCATGAAACCACAAACAATCAATAACCCCACAGAAGAATACTCCAGAGAAAGGAAATACAAACAAGTTGCCATCAAAAATGTCAGGAAATATCAATCAGTGGTCACTAATATCCTTTAATATCAATGGATTCAACACTCTTATAAAACGACACACACTAATAAGATGGATACAACAACAGAAGCCATCCTTCTGTTGCCTACAAGAAAAACACCTCAATCACAAAGACAGACACAGGCTTAGAATAAAGGGTTGGGAAAAGATTTTTCAGTCAAATGGCCCAAAGAAATAAGCTGGGTTTGCCATTCTAACATCTAACAAAGTAGACACTAAGCTAAAAGCAAGTAAAAGGGACCAAGATGGTCACTACTTATTCATCACAGGAAAAATTGGTCAAGAGGAGATTTCAATCCTGAATATTTATGTCCCTAATATAAGGGCACCAACCTATGTAAAAGAAACACTGCTAAAGTTCCAATCCCACATCAATTCTCACACCCTAATAGTGGGAGACTTCAGTACCCCACTTTTCAACCCTGGATAGGTCATACAGACAGAGACTCAACACAAAAATAAAGAGTATAAAAGAGGTTATGATGAAAATAGATTTAATAGATATCTACAGAAGCTTCCACCCAAATGCAAAGGAATAAACATATTTCTCAGTTCCTCATGGAACTTTCTTCAAAATTAACCACATAATTGGTCATAAAGCAAATATCAACAGATACAAATAAATGAAAATAATCCCTTTTATCATATCAGAACACCAGGGCCTAAAGTTAGAGTTCAACAACATCAAAAATTAAGGAAAGCCTACCAACTCATGGAAACTAAACATCACTCAGCTGAACCATCTATAGGACAAGAAAGAAATTAAGAAAGAAATCAAAGTCTTCCTAGAATTTAATGAAAATGAATCCACAACTTACCCAAACTTGAGGGACACAATGAAAGCAGTCTTAAGAGTAAAATTCATAGCAATAGATGCCTACATGAAAAACCTAGAGAAATCCAACACTAGAGACCTAATAGCTCAGCTGAAAGCCTTAGAACAATTAGAAGCAAACTCACCTAGAAGGAGTAGAAGGCAGGAAAAAAATCAAACATAGAGCTGAAATCAATACAATTGAAACAAAAAGAACAATACAAATAATCAATGAATGTAAGAGTTAGCTCTTTGAGAAAGGCAACAAGATAGATAAGCACTTAGCCAAAATAATCAAAAAACAGATTGTTCAAACCCACAAAATCGGAAAAGAAAAGGGGGGCATAACAATAGACCCCCAGAAAATGGAGAGAATTATCAAATCATACTTTGAATATCTGTATTCCATAAAAATGGAAAACCTGGAAGAAGTGGACCGATTTCTGGACAGGTACAATCTATCAAAATTGAATGAAGATCAGATTAATAACCTAAACAGGCCTATAATTCTTAAGGAAATTGAAGCTGTCATTAACAGCCTCCCCCAAAATAAAAGTGCTGGTCCAGATGGTTTCAGTGCTGAATTTTACCAGATATTCAAAGAAGAATTAATACAATTTCTCCTCAAACTATTTCACACAGTAGAAACGGAAGGAATATTGCCAAATTTTTCTATGAGGCCACAATTATTCTATAACCCAAGCCACTCAAAGACACAACAAAGAAGGAGAACAACAGAACAATTTCTCTCATGAATATTGATGCTAAAATTCTCAACAAAATTTTACCAAACCATGTGCAACAATGTATTAAAAAAAATATATCATTCACCATGACCAAGTAGGCTCCATCCCAGAAATGCGGGGCTGGTTTAACATATGAAAAACTTTAAACATTATCCATCATATAAACAAACTAAAGGAACAAAACCACATGATCATATCCTTACATGCTGAAAAAGCCTTTGACGGAATACAACACTCCTTTATGATAAAAGCCCTGGAGAGATCAGGAATACAGGGAGAATACATAAATGTAATAAAGGCGATTTACAAGAAGCCTATAGCCACCATCAAACTTAATGGAGAAAAACTCAAAGCAATCCCACTAAAATCAGGAACTAGACAAGGATGTCCTCTCTCCCCTTATCTATTCAATATTGTTCTCAAAGTTTTAGCTAAAGTAATAAGAGAACTAAAGGAGAATAGGGGATACAAATTGGAAAAGAAGAAGTGAAGCTATCTCTATTTGCTGATGATATGGTTGTATACATAAGTGACCCACAAAATTCTTCCAAGGTACATGCTAGGGTTGATAAACACCTTCAGCAAGTAGCAGGATACAAGATTAACTCAAAGAAAGCAGTAGCCCTTCTATACACTAAAGATAGAAGAGCTGAAAAAGAAATAAGAGAAACATGACCCTGCATAATAGCTGCAAATAGTATTAAATACCTTGGAGTATCTATAACCAAAGAAGTAACAGATCTATTTGATGAATTTTTAAATTACTGATGAAGAAAACTGAAGATGATATCAGAAAATGGAAAGCTCTCCCATGTTCCTGGATAGGTAGGATAAACATAGTAAAAATGCAATTCTACCAAAACAAATCTACAGATTCAATGCAATGCCCATCAAAATCCAAACACAATATTTTTGGACCTTGAAAGTCAATGCTCAATTTCATTTGGAATAACAGGAAAGCCAGGATTGCCAAAACAATTTTACTCAACAAAAGAACATCAGGAGGTATCACCACCACTGACTTCAAGTTATAACATAGACCTACAGGAATAAAAAACAGCCTCTTACTGGCATAAAAGCAGACTTGTGGATCAATGTAATAGAACTGAGAATCCAGACATTAACCCAAAAACCTATGAACACCTGATCTTCAACAAAGAGGCCCAAAATATTCAATAGAAAAAAGATAGTATATCTAACAAATGGTGTTGGCATAGCTGGATGGTAGAGTGTAGAAAAATGCAAATCGATCCAAGCCTGTCACCCCGCACAAAACTGAAATCCTAGTGGAATCAAAGACATCAACATAAACTGAGCCACTTTAAATATGATAGAAAAGAAAGTGGGAAATACACTTCTACTAATTGGCACAGGCGACCACTTCCTAAATATAACACCAGTGGCACAGACACTAAGATCAACCATCAATAAGTCAAATCTCCTGAAGCTAAGAAACTTCTGTAAAGCCAAGGACTCTCTCAATAGGACAAAACGACAGCCTACAGAATGGGAAAATGTTTTCACCAACCCTACAAGTGATAGAGGACTGATCTCTAGGATATATAAAGAACACAAGAATCTAGAGCCCAAAACCTTGAATAACCCTATCAAAAAATGGGGTTCAGATCTAAAAAGGGAATTCTCAGCAGGAGAATTATGAATGGCTGAAAGGCACCTGAAAAAGTGCTCATCATCTTTAGCCATCAGAGAACAGATGGACACAGAGGACAGCCTATACTAGAAAGGATGCAGAGCAAGAGGAACACTCCTCCATTGTTGGTGGCAGTGTAAGCTTGTTCAGCCTCTTTGGTATGGATTATTGTGGTTTCTCAGAAAATTGAGAATCAATCTTCCCAAGGACCCAGCAATACCACATCTGGGTATATACCCTAAAGATTCACAGTCCCACTTCAAAGGCCTTAGCTCAACTATGTTCATAGCAGCATTATTTGTAACAGCAAGAACCTGGAAACAACGTAGATGCCCCTCAACTGAAGAATGGATTAACAAACTCTGGTGCATCTACACAATGGAGTACCATTCAGCAGTAAGAAAACATGATATCCTAAAATTTGCAGGCAAATGGATGCATTTGGAGAATATCCTCCTGAGTGCGGTATCACAAACCCAGAAAGATAAGCAGGGAATGTACTCACTCTTAGTGGACTCTAAATAAACAAACAAGAAAAAAGCAAAACATTCCCAAGCTGCAAACCACAACCACTGAACAGCTTAGGATCAGAAATACCCTGGACTGACTCCTTGGATCCCATTCCCTCTAGAGGAACACCTGACTCATTCTTGAGGTTGGGGGGAGAAAACTGGATTTGCCAGGAGTGGAGACTGAACTAAGCAATATTGGGGAAGTGGAACCATGGGACTGCCTGCTGCCTTTCCAGGAAGGGGATGGGGAGTTATGGAGAAGAGAGAATAGCCTGATGTATTGCGAGGGGAAGGAACCTTGAATAATGATATACAAGGCTAGAAAGTGTGACTTCTGTGTTCATAATAATAATAAATAAAAAAGAAAAATATGCATAACTGATGATCAAGTGCATTCTTTTATAAATATTATGTTTTTTTTAATCACAGTAGAGCTACACATTGACTTTAAAAATAGTTACTTGTTTTTTATGCTCTAAAACAAATATTTTTGAGCAAAAACACTCTTAAAATTCAAAAAAATTCTAAGCACTATACAGATTTTTAAATTTCATTAAAACAACTTCTTGCTATTTAGTCTTGTCTTAAGAACAAATATAAATGTGAACACTGTCAAAATTTTGACACTTAAGATAAGAATATGTAGATTCATGAATAATTTTAAATTATTGTTTTTGTAGAACATTTCTATTTATTTCTTGTTAATGTTTGAAATTATGTTTCCTTCCATCCTGTTCAGCAGATATTTTGTAAATAAGGATTCATTCTGTTCTGTTTCAAACCTTTTATGAACTCTTATCTTCAGTACTGAATATTAGAAACATTTATATATATATATATATATATATATATATATATGAGATTGTAACAGTGGCATTTACAAAATGTGACAAAGTTTATGGCCTTTTAAAGATATAGGGCAATTAGACACATTTCACTGTTCAGCTTTATGATCTTTTCAGCCAGATCTTTTTCTATTTTTTTCTTTATTTTAACAAGTATTTCTTCAGTACCACTACAAGTAGTTTCAACTGTTGAATTGACCTTTTATTTTATAAACATCAGTGTATCAGTCATTAAAATTCAGTGGAAATTTGTAACTGCAATTCATCATGAAGTTTACAGAAAATGTCTACAGAGAAACATTTCATCACAATTGCAATTAGAGTTCGAGTTCATTGACAGTGGCAAGTACTTTGAAAACTGTATAGCAAAAAGAAAAAATTGTTCAAAATTCTAGGATTACTAGCAAGAAATAAGAAAGCACAGTTGTTATAAGAAAAAAGAATAACTAAATAACTTAATTTTTCGATTAAAAGATTCATTTTATTTTATCATACTTAAACAAGTTTGAAAGAAACTGAATATATCTTATTTGTTAGCATGTATTTGAATCAGAAACAACTCACTTTTTGTTCTACTTTAATTTATCTCAGAACTATATATTTAATTGTACTAAGTTCACTTTTCCAATTGTTCACTTCTTTAATTTATCTCAGAACTATATATTTAATTGTACTAAGTACACTTTTCCAATTGTTCACTTCTTCCATATTTATCTTAGATAAGTTTAACAAGGAGAACATAAAAATTTACACTATCATTTCAATAATTCTCAGTATGAGTAAAATATATATATATATATATACTGATATGATCTGCAAATATATAAAGTATCAAACTCAAAGCATTAAAAACAAAACTTTGTATTCTAGTTTCTTTTCTGTCGGTGTGATAACAATTTTTGAAAAAACTGTTTATGGTATTGTACAGTTTCTAAGTAACAATCTATCACTAATAGAGGTCAAGACAACTGAAAGTAGGAACTTGATGCAGAATCCATGGAGCAACACTGCTTCCTGTCTTGCTCTCTGGCTTTCTGATGAATCTCAAGCCTATTTGCCTAGGAATGGTGTACACTGTAGGATGGACCCTTCATATCACTCATAAAACAAGATAATCTCTCACAGGCTTGGATATGAAGGAGCATGTCTGCTTAGGTATTTAAATTGAGGCTGTCTCTTCCCATGTGACTCTATGTTGGGTCAAGCTCGAAGTAAAAATTAAATAGCTGTAGAGCATTCAGATGTGCTATTCAGTCACTAGTGTGAGATTTCTCCAATTTTTTAATGTAGACACTTAATGCTATGAACTTTCCTCTTAGCACTGCTTTGATAGTTTTCTGTAAGATTGGGTAGGATGTACATTTGTTTTTATTGAGTTATAGGAAAGCTTTATTTTTTTTCTTGACCTGGTGATAATTCAATTGGAAGTTGTTCATTTTCCATGAGTTTATAGGGTTTCCTTAGTTTGTGTTCTTATTGAATTTTAAACTTTACCCATGGTGATCTGATAAGATATATGGGGTTATTCCAATTTTTGTGTCTGTTGAGATTTTCTATGTGATTTAAGTTTTTAGAGAAGTTTTCATGAGGTGATGAGAAGAAGGTATATTATTTTGTGTTTGGGAGACATATTTTATAGATGTCTGTTAAGTAAATTTGAATCATAACATCTGTCAGGTCCCTTATTTCTTGGTTAAGTTTCTTTCTGGCAGTACTGTCCATTGGTTAGAGTAGGGTGTTGGAGTTTCTCACCTTTTCTGTGTGGGTTTTGATATGTGATTTAAGATTTGTAATGTTTCTTTTACAAATGTGGCTGTTCATGTATTTGGGACATAAATGTTCAGAATTAGAAGTTTGTACTAATGAAATTTTCCTCTGGTGAATGTATAATTTTCTTCTCCATTTCTTTGGATTTTTATACTAAAGTCTATTTTGTTAGATATTAGGATAGCTATACCAGCTTGATTCATTTATCCATGATTGCAAAATGTTTATCCAACCCATTACTCTGAGGTAATTTCTGTCTTTGAAGTTGAGGTGTACTTCATGTATGCAATAGAAGAATGGATCCTGTTTCTGTGTTCTTTTTGTTAATTTGTGTCTTTTTATAGGTGAATTGAGTTCACTCATTAGAATTAAGTGATATTAATGACAGGTGATTGCTAATTCTTGCTACATTTTGGTTTTGCTGTTGTTATTGACACTTTGTTTATGTTTATATTGTTTGGGTTTTTCTTGTGTGAGATTATTTATTGCCTTGCTTTTGTGGGTGCAGCTAACTTCCTTGGGTTGGAGTTTTCTTTTAAGCACTTTGTGTAGGGATGGATTTTTTCTATTAGCATTATGTAAATCTGGATTTGTCATAGAATAAATTTTTATTTCATTTATAATGATTACAAGTTTTGTTGGGAATAGTAATCTGAGCTGGCATTTATGGTCTCTTGGTGCCTGCAAACTTCTGTGTAAAACTTTCTGGTTTCTAGGGTCTCCATTGAGAAGTTGAGTGTAATTCTAATAGGCCTGCCTTTATGTTTTACTTGGCCTTTATTCACTGCAAGAAAAAGAAGCAAATTTACCCAGAAGGAGTAGACAATAGAAAATAATCAAACACAGGGCTGAAATCAACAAAAGAAATACAAAGAGAACAACTGAAAGAACCAATAAATCAAAGAGTTGATTACTTGAGAAAATTATGATGATAGAAAACCCTTATTCAAACTAACCAAAAGGCAGAGAGAGAATATCTAAAATATTAAATCATAAATAAAAAGGAGAAAATAGGAACAGACTCTGAGGAAATACAATCATTAGATAATAATGCAAAAAAACCTATACTCAACAAAATTGAAAAATTAAAAAAGTAATGAACAAATTTATGATATGAACCACATAACAGAACTAAATTGAAAGATAAACCAGGTTCGGGTTTGGGTTCTGGTTCTGAGACCAGGTACAGTCTGTGGAGCATGTCTCCACATATTCCATAACAGACAGAGATAGACTTTGGCTTTGAGGGTTCCCCCAGTTGCTGCTAAGACGAGGGAAATTGCACAGTCACCACACCTCCAACTGTTTCAACAGAGAAGGACTGAGGAGTTGAAATTCAGATCCCTACCCAGAGCAGAGTCAGACATTGACCCAGAAGTGACAAGAGACTCATAAGCCTACTTGCCACAACTGACCAGGAGCCACCTAATCATTAACCACTGAAGTCATGGGCAGGCACCAGTGAAAAAAAAAATATATAATAATGTAAAGAACAAAAAGGTAACTTCAGGAGAAAGTGGCGATTCTACAACTACAAGACCGGAACAGAGCAATGAAGAGGAGGCAGAAGGCAGCAACATCAAAAACACCTTTATGATGATCATTGAAGCCCTCAAAGGTGATATGAAAAATTTATTAAAGAAATAAGAGCCCATAGCTTCTGGTTCCGCTCCCGGACCATGTGCTGTCGGCAGAGTCCCAGCTCACTCTGGAGCAGGGGCGGATAAACTCTGCTGGTCACCATACCCACAGCTCCTGCTGAGGGAATTTGCACAGCTACCCACCACCACATTGAACTGAGCGAACCAACAACTGCAGGGGTCTCTGAGGGACAGACTCAGAACCCGCCCAGAGGTGAGGAGGGGTCACCAGGCCCAAGTACCTATATCCCAGCCTGGGAGGGAGAGTTGTGCTCCCATAGCTTCTGGTTCTGCTCCCAGACCAAGTGCTGTCTGTAGAGTCCCAGTGCACTCTGGAGCAGGGACAGATAAACTCTGCTGGTCACCATACCCACAGCTCCTGCTGAGGGAATTTGCACGGCTATGCACCACCACCTTGAACTGAGCGAACCAACAACTACAGAGGTCTCTGAAGGACAGACTCTGACCAGAGAGGTGACAAGAGGCACACAAACCCGAGTGCCACAACTGACCAGGAGCCATCTAATTGTGAACCACTGAAGCCATGGGCAAACGTAAGTGCAAAAAATTTCATAGTAATACAAAGGACAACATGGTAACTCCAGAAGAGAGTGGCGATCTTTTAAATACAAGATATGAACTGAGCAATGAAGAAGAAACAAAAGGAAGCAACACCAAAAATTCCTTTTTAATGATCATTGAAGTTCTAAAAGAAGATATGAAAAAAAAGCCTTAAAGAAATAGAAGAAAATATAAACAAAAAATTGGAAGAGATGAACAAATCTATGAAAGAAACATGCCAGGAACTAAAAGCTGAAATAAAAGCTGAAATAAACGCTGAAATAAAAGCTTAAATAGAAGCAATAAAAAAGGCACAAAATGAGGCAAAGATGGAAATAGAAAACCTGCAGAAAAAAGCTGGAACCACAGATATAAGCATAACAAACAGAGTTCAAGAGATGGAAGATAGAATCTCTGAAGTGGAAGACTCAGTAGCTCAAACAGAAATATCAGTCAAAGAAAATAGTAAAACTAAAACAGCCATAACTCCAAATGTTCAGGAAATCTGGGATACCATGAAAAGACCTAATTTGAGAATAATAGGAATAGAAGAAGGAAAAGAATACCAGCTCAAAGGCACAGGTAATGTTTTCAATAAAATCATAGAAGAAAACTTTCCTAACCTGAAGAAGGAAATGCCTATAAAGATACAAGAAGCTTCCAGAACACCAAATAGGCATTATCCCAAAAAAAAGTCAGCACGCAACATTATAATCAAGCCACAAAACATACAGAACAAAGAAAAAATTTTAAGAGCTGCAAAAGAAAAGGGCCAACTCACATATAAAGGCAGACCCATCAGAATAACACCTGACTATTCAATGGAAATGATGAAAGCTAGAAGGGCTTGGTCAGAAGTTATATAGACACTAAAACAGCATGGCTGCCAAACTAGAATACTATTCTGCAAAATTATCAATCACCATAGATGGAGTAAACAAGATATTTCATGACAAGGTCAGACTGAAACAATATCTATCTACCAATTTAGCAGAACAGAAAGTATTAGAGGGAAAACTCTATCCAAAGGATGCCAGATACACATGAAACCACAAACAATCAATAACCCCACAGAAGAATACTCCAGAGAAAGGAAATACAAAGAAGTTACCACCAAAAATAGCAGGAACATCAATCAGTGGTCACTAAAATCCCTTAATATCAATGGATTAAAAACTCTTATAAAATGACACACACTAACAAGATGGATACAACAACAGAAGCCATCCTTCTGTGGCCTACAAGAAACACACCTCAACCACAAAGACAGACCAAGGCTTAGAGTAAAGGGTGTGGAAAATATTTTCTAGTCAAATGTTCCTAGAAATAAGCTGGGGTTGCCATCCTAATATCTAAGAAAAGTAGACTTTCAGCTAAAAGCAATTAAAAGGGACCAAGATGGTCATTACTTATTCAACACAGGAAAAATTGGTCAAGAGGAGATTTCAATCCTGAATATCTATGCCCCTAATATAAGGGCACCAACCTATGTAAAAGAAAACCTGCTAAAGCTCCAGTCCCACATCAATACTCACACCCTAATAGTGGGAGACTTCAGTACCCCACTTTTCAACCCTAGATAGGTCATACAGACAGAGACTCAACACAAAAATAAAGAGTCTAAAAGAGGTTATGATGAAAATAGATTTAATAGATATCTACAGAAGCTTCCACCCAAATGCAAAGGAATAAACATATTTCTCAGCTCCTCATGGAACTTTCTCCAAAATTGACCTCATAATTGGTCTTAAAGCAAATATCAACAGATACAAATAAATGAAAATAATCCCTTGTAACATATCGGAACACCAGGGCCTAAAGTTAGAGTACAACAACATCAAAAATCAAAGAATAACTACCAACTCAGGGAAACTAAACATCACTCAGCTGAACCATCTCTGGGACAAGGAAGAAATTATGAAAGAAATCAAAGTCTTCATGGAATTTAATGAAAATGAATCCACTACCTACCCAAACTTGAGGGACACAATGAAAGCAGTTTTAAGAATAAAATTCACAGCACTAGATGCCTACATGAAAAACCTAGAGAAATCCAACACTAGAGAACTAATAGCTCAGCTGAAAGCCTTAGAACAATTAGTAGCAAACTCACCTTGATGGATTAGACAGCAGGAAAAAAAAATCAAACTTATAGCTGAAATAAATACAATTAAAAAAAATACAAAGAATCAATTAGTCTAAGAGTTGGTTCTTTGAGAAAGTCAACAAGATAGATAAGCCCTTATTACAACTAATCAAAAAACAGAGAGTGTCCAAACCCACAAAATCAGAAAAGAAAAGGGGGACATAAAATGGACCCCCAGGAAATGGAGAGAATTATCAGATCATACTTTGAAAATCTGTATTCCACAAACATGGAAAACCTAGAATAAAATGGACAGCTTTCTGGACAGGTACCATCTACCAAAATTGAATGAAGATCACATTAATTACCTAAACAGGCTTAAGAAAATTGAAGCTGTCATTAAAAGCCACCCCAAAAATAAAAGCCCTGGTCCAGATGGTTTCAGTACAGATTTCTACCAGACATTCAAAGAAGAATTACTACTGTTACTCCTCAAACTATTTCACACAGTAGAAACTGAAGGAATATTGCCAAATTCCTTTTATGAGGCCACAATTACCCTAATACCCAAGCCACACAAAGACACAACAAAGAAGGGAACTACAGAACAATTTCTCTCATGAATATTGATACTAAAATTCTCAAAAAAAAAAATTAGCAAATCGTATGGCGAATTAGGCTTCATCCCAGAAATGTGGGGCTGGTTTAACCTACGAAAAACCGTAAACATTATCCATCATTTAAACAAACTAAAGGAACAAAACCACATGATCATATCTTTAGATGGTGAAAAAGCCTTTGACAGAATCCAACACTCCTTTATGATTAACGCCCTGGAGAGATCAGGAATATAGGGAGAATACATAAATATAATAAATGCGATTTACAAGAAGCCTATAGCCAGCATCAAACTTAATGGAGAAAAACTCAAAGCAATCCCACTAAAATCAGGAACTAGGCAATGATGTCCTCTCTCCCCTTATCTATTAAATATTGTTCTCAAAGTTTTAGTTAAAGTAATAAGAGAACTAAAGGAGAATAGGGGATACAAATTGGGAAAGTAGAAGTGAAGCTATATCTATTTGCTGATGATATGGTTGTATACATAAGTGACCCACAAAATTCTTCCTAGGTACATGCTAGTGTTGATAAACATCTTCAGCAAGTAGTAGGATACAAGATTACCTCAAAGAAATCAGTAGCCCTTCTATACACTAAAGAAAGAAGAGGTGAAAAAGAAATAAGAGAGACATTATCATTCATAATAGCTGCAAATAGTATCGAATACCTTGGAGTAACTATAATCAAAGAAGTAACAGATCTATTTGACAACTTTTTAAATCACTGAAGAAAGAAAGAAATTGAAGAGAATATCAGAAAATGGAAAGCTCTCACATGTTCCTGGATAGGTAGGATAAACATAGTAAAAATGTCAATTCTACCAAAAGAAATCTACAGATTCAATGCAGTGCCCATCAAAATCCCAACATAATAAGTTTTGGACCTTGAAAATCAATACTCAATTTCATTTGGAATAACAGGCAAGCCAGGATCACCAAAATAATTTTGTTTAACAAAAGATCCTCACAGGCATCAATATCCCTGACTTCAAGTTATACTATAGAGTTACAGTAATAAAAATAGTCAGGTACAGGCATAAAAACAGTCTTGTGGATCAATGGAATAGAACTGAAGACCCAGACATTAACTAAAAAACCAATGAACATCTGATCTTCAACAAAGAGGCCCAAAATATTCAATGGAAAAAAGATAGTATATTTAGCAAATTGTGTTGGCATACCTGAGTGGTAGTGTGTAGAAAAATGCAAATAGGTCCAAGCCTGACACCCTGCATAAAACTCAAATCCAAGTGGATCAAAGACTTCAACTTAAACCCAGCCACTTTGAACTTGATAGAAAAGAAAGTGGGAAATACACTTCTACGAATTGGCACAGGAGACCACTTCCTAATTATAACACCAGTGGCACAGACATTAAAATCAGCAATCAATAAGTGAGATCTACTGAAGCGAAGAAACTTCTGTAAAGCCAAGGACACTGTCAATAGGACAAAACGACAGCCTACAGAATGGGAAAAGATTTTCACCAACCCTACAAGTGATAGAGGACTTATCTCTAAGATATATAAAGAACTCAAGAATCTAGAGTCCAAACCTTGAGTAACCCAATCAAAAAAATGGGGTTCAGATCTAAAAAGGGAATTCTCGGCAGAAAAATTACGAATGGCTGAAAGGCACCTGAAAAAGTGCTCATCATCATTAGCTATCAGAGAAATGCAAGTCAAAACAACTTTGAGATACAATGTGACACCTGTCAGATTGGCTAAGATAAAAGACACATAGGACATCTTATGCTGGAAAGGATGTGGAGCAAGAGGAACACCCCTCCATTGTTGGTGGAAGTGCAAGCTTGTTCAGCCACTTTGGAATGCAATAAGGCGGTTTCTCAGAAAATTGAGAATCAATCTCCCCAAGGACCCAGCAATACCACTTCTGGGTGTATATCCTAAAGATGCATATTTACACTCCAAAGGCATTAGCTCAACTATGTTCATAGCACTGTTATTTGTAATAGGAAGAACCTGGAAACAACCTAGATACCCCTCAAATGAAGAATGAATTAACACACTGTGGTACATCTGCACAATGGTGTACTACTCAGCAGTAAGAAAAAATGATATCCTAAAATTTGCATGCAAATGGATGGATTTGGAGAATATCCTCCTGTGCAAGGTATCACAAACCTAGAAAGATAAGCAGGGGATGTATTCACTCATTAATGGACTCTAAACAAACAAAGAAACAAACAAACAAACAAGAAAAAATCAAAACATTTCCAAGCTGCAAACCACCACTGAACAGCTTGGGATCAGAAACACCTTGAACTGACTCCTTGGATCCCACTTCCCCTAGAGGAACACCTGACTCAGTCTTGGGGTTGGGGGGAGAAAACTGGATCAGCCGGGAATGGAGGCTGAACTAAGCATCATTTGCACAGTGGGACCTTGGGACCACTTGCTGCCTGCCCAGGGAGGGGATGGGGTGTTGTGAAGAAGAGAGAATGACCTGATGTGGTGGGAGGGGGAAAGGACCTTAAATAAGGATATACAAGGATAAAAAGTGTGACTTCTTTGTTCATAATAATAAAATAAAATAAAAAAGAAAGGATAAAACATCAAAAATATCTATAATCTTAAGAAAATAGTAGCACTTATTAAAAGTCCCCCAGCCAAAAAAAAAAAAAAAAAAAAAAAAAAAAAAGCACATAGCCAGATTGTTTCAATGCCGAATTCTACCAGAATTTCAAAGGAGAGCTAATACCAATATTTCTCATATTTCTACACATTACAAACAAAAATACATTGCCAGCTTCCTTTCCTGAGGCTACAGTCTTTCTGACACTCAAAACACACAAAGATACATCAAAGTATGAGAATTACAGACCGATCTTTCTCAGAAGCTTTAATGAAAAAATAATCAACATAATGCTGGCTAACTGAATTCAAGAACATATTAAAAAATCATTTACCATAATCAATTAGGCTTTATTACAAAGATGTAAGGATGGTTCAATATTTAGAAATATGTCAATGTAAACAAAAAAATCTTGAAAATATCTTGTGTAGATCAGTGATACAAAGAACATTTCTAATCATAATAAAAGCAATATACAGTAATCTAACAGCCAATATAAATTAAACAAAGAGAAACTTATGATTCCACTATAATCATGAACAAAGCAAGGCTTTCAATTATTTCCATATTTATTCAAGCTAGAGCATTGGAAAATAAAAGGAGATCAAGGGCATACAAATTGAAAAGGAAGAAATCAAATTTCTGCTATTTACAGATGATATAATTGTATACATAACTGACATAAAACTTTCTACCATGTGACTCCTATAGCTGATAAACACTTTCAATAATATGACAGGGTTAAAGGTTAACTCAAAAACATCAATAGCTCTCCTACATACAAACAGTAAATGGATTGAGAAAGAAATCAGGGAAATAGCCCTCATTACAATAGATATAAATACTACAAATTATCTCAGGATAGCTTTAACAAAACAGGTAGTGAAAGATCTATATGACAAGAATTTTACATCTTTGAGGAATAAATTTGAAGCTACCCCAAAATAGAAAGACCTCCCATGTTCATGGATAGTTATATAATAAAAATGGCACCAAACCAAAAGCAAGCTACAGAGTCCATGAAATATCCCTCAAAATGCCAACACAGTTTTGTAGAGACCTGGGAAAAAACAAAACTCAGTTTAATATAGAAAACAAACAGGATATGCAAGCATAAAAATATATCTTTATTCATGCTAAAAAAGAAAAAAAAAAGAACCCCCATCCTAAAAAACAGAAAACAAACAAAAAAAACTATCCTGTAAAAAGGAGGAACCTTCAGTAGTATCACCATTCCTGACATCAACCTCTATTATAAAGCTATAATAATAAAACCAGCATAGTATTGGCATAAAATACACATAAATAAAAGACCCTGACATAAATCTACCCACCTATGAACACCTGATTTTTGACAAAGAATCCAAAATTATTCAATAGGAAAAAAAGACATACTCAACAGATGGTGCTGATATAACTAGATGTTGGAGTGTAGAAGAATAAAAATAGATCTGTGGTGGGATCATCTTTCTCTATGGATGAAATATGTGCTATTGTCATTTAATAACAAAGCAGCTGCTATGGCCAGACAAGATATAATCCAGGAGGAAAATCCTAGAGAGAAGAAAGGTAGGGTCAGTGCAGATGCTATGAGCTGACAGGTGAACATGATGTAATGGAACATAGATAAAAACATGAAATGAAACACATGGAGATTCAGAGCTTCAAAGAAGAATGAGCTATTTATTAATTAGCCTGGGCCATAGACCAAACATTTTGTCATTAATATAAACTTCTAAGTGATTATTTTATAAATGAATGTGGGACCACTATGGCAGGGTGACAAAGAGAAAAACTTCCATCTACAGTTGGCACCCAATGTGGGGCAAGAATTTCTACCTAAAACCTGAGAAAGCTTAAAAAAGATTTCAAAATGGAGCCAAGAACAGCTTTCTAGTACATATAGATCATTACGTTCTTCTGATAGCATGTTCACTTATTTGATTGTAGTCTGTAGTTTTTGACTTGAACTAGCCCCAAGATCTAGACCAGCACTCCTAAAGTTCCAAGAAAACACAGACACTTGTATTAATTTCATGCTGATCAGCCTATGGCTCTGGCATATAGCTAGCTAGCTCTTGCTTTGAAACTAATCCATGATTCATATCTTGTTCAGCCATGAGTTTCAATAACTTTTCTCAGTAGCATTTCAACTTCTTTCCTCTATGTCTGCTGGCATCTTGCTGGCATCTCTATGGCATCTCTGCTCTGCTCTTCTTGTTCCCAGGGCTTTCTTAATCTGGTAGCTCCACCTACACTTCCTGTCTGCCTTTTTTATTAAACTAATAGGCAGAACAATTATTTACAATGTAACAAAACATAGTCCCACTACATTTGACCAATATTCAAATAATGGTCTTTTCTGTGCTTCCCTTTCCCCTTCAGATACTGACACGTCAGGTAAAGTTTGATAAAGACAGTCATGAGTCCCTCTAAAATCTAAGTTTGTAGTCTCCATAATGTAATGTTTTCATAATGAGAATAGTTGTAATTTTTTATAGTATGTTTATGTTTCTTCACAAAATGTTTAATAACCAAGTACATTCTTATTTTCAGTTTTTGTCACAGTTGTTCTTAAAGTCTCTTTCCATTGTACTTGAATTTCTTGTGTAGCACAGGATAAATTTAAATTTCTGAGCCTCCTTGTTCCTGAGATTGCAGCATCATGATAACTAATTCTATACTTTCAATTGTTATTTTTTTGGCTTTTTGTTGCTTTACTTTGACAGCATCATAGAGATCAGACCCTGTCTGCTCACTAGTGTGATATAAAAACTAAAAATTAAATGAAAAACTTGAAGGTAAATGATTTGTTTTAAAAATTCATTTTTGTATATCACATAATATGTAGTAATCTTATTTGCATTTCCACCCTTGATAAGCCATGCTTATGATTATTATCCTCTGTATAGTTATTGTTAACTCTTCGACATTTTTTTAAAAAAAAATCTTTTTACTGTTTTTTTTGATAAATATAAAATAAAAAAAGAACCACAGTAAATAATAATACTTAACGCTTAAATAATATTTGCCATCTTCAAAGCCATTTGCAAACACACATAAATTAAAATGCACCCAACCCCCCCCAAAAAAATATCCAATGATATCTCCTCTCTTAAAATATAACAATATATTTTTCAGTACATACATTTAATATTGTTTCTTGTACAGTCCAAATCAATATGCAAAGTGTTATCAGCAATACCTTTCCCCAAAGAATCTAATCATTTATAAATGCACATGGAATTTACCTGCACATTTTTCTTGCTTATATACTTCATAGTTTCCTAGTCATTATATATTACAAAATTTTTCAACTTCCAAGTTAAACAATATATTTCCCTTTAACTTAGAAGTCTATTTTGTTTTGTTATGATTATAAAAAGACTTAGGCTTTCACATTGCACATTATTTCTCTTTTCTACACTGCAAATTTCTGAAAAAATAGCTTAAAAATTATGTGACCTTTACAACACTCTATACAACAGATTCAACAAACTATATTTACAATGATGCCTCAGTTGGGGTTCTATTGCTGTTATAAGACACCATGATCAAATGCAGCTTGAAGATAAAAGAGTTTGTTTCATCTTATAAGCTTATATCAGTCCATCACTAATGGAAGTCAAGACAGGAATACAAGGCAAGAAATGGTAGGCAGGAACTAAAGCAGATACTATGGAAGAATTCTGTTTTAGGATTGCTCATCCATTGCTTAGTCAGTCTGTTTTTTGACACTCATGGCAACCACCTCAAGGATTGCATCACCCACAGTAATCTGAGTTCTCCCACATCAATAATTAACCAAGAAAATACCATACAGCCTTGCCTAGAGGTCATTCCTACAGAAATATTCCTTTATTATTATGATGATGATAGTGATGATAATGATTGTTATGACATCTTCTGCCTATATCAGAAAATGGAAAGATCTGGCATGCCATGGATAAGTATGTCCAGCATAATAAAAATGGCAGTCTTATCAAAAAGAATCTATTGATTCAATGCAATCCCCAACAAAATTCATCAAAGAACTTGAAAGAACAATACTCAACTTCATATGAAAAAACAATAAACCCATGATAGCTAAAACAATACTGTAATATAAAGGAACTTTTGGAGGCATCACCATCCCTGACTTTAAGTACTACTAGAGAGTTATATTAATAACAACATCTTGGTACTGGCATAAAAATAGACATATGGACCAATAATATTGAATTGAAGACCTGGACATTAATCCACACACCTATGAACACCTGGTTTTTGACAAAGTAGCTAAACTGTCCAATGGAAAAAAGAAAGCATCTTCAACAAATAGTGTTGGTGTACCTGGATGTCAACATGTAGAATATTGCAAATAATGTGTATTTATTGCCATGTACAAAATTAAATTTCAAGTGTATCAAAAACTTCAACATAAACCCAATTACACTGAACCCTATATAAAAAAGTAGAATGTAGCTTTGAATGCATTAACACAGGAGAGACCACTTTCTAAATATAACACTAGTAACACAGACACTGAGAGCAACAAGTAAAAAGTGTGACCACTTGAAACTGAGAAGTTTCTGTAAGCAAAGGACACAGTCAATAAGGTAAACCAACAGGCCTGCAGAGGACTAATCTCCAAAATATGTAAAGCACTCAAGAAACTAGACATCAAAACACCAAACAAGCCAACTTAAAATGTGGGGTACAGATGTAAATAGAGAATTCTCAACACAAGAATCTCAAATGGCACAGTTTAAGAAATTGATCATAGGACTGTCTGCTCCCTGCCCAGGGAGGGGATGGGGAGTTGCTGCGGAGAAGAAAAAATGACCTGATGTGGGGGGAGCGGGAAGGGACCTTGAATAAGGATATACAGGGATGGAAAAAAAATTCAGAGGGAAAGCTGCACACAAAGTAAATATATAACCTGAAGACACTTTGAAGAGAGGGAAGAGAGATTATATCAGTAAGGAGGAGAGGTCTAGATTATGAGAAGCAAAACTACAGAGGCAACTATGGTGGTATATTTAATAAAACCAGTCTGGAATATCAGAGAACAGATCCACTCACAGTCAAGCCAGGAAGGTCAGAGAGTGGTAACACATGCCTGTGTTTAATCCCAGCATGAGAAAGACTGGAAGTGGTGAACTTACCCATTTGATCACATAACTCCAGAGAGAGAGAGAGAGAGAGAGAGAGAGAGAGAGAGAGAGAGAGAGAGAGAGAGAGAGAGAGAGAGATCTTTCTGTGTTTCTGTGAGTTCAAGTCCTCACTATCAAATAGTAGTATCTCACACCTTTAGCCTTAACAAATAGCATATGATGCAGAGTTGAACCCAGAAGTGAAACAACAGGGTGAAGAAAGTATTTAAGGAAGGTGTAGGAAGACAGAGATTTAGTCTGTTAGAAGCAATGAGCCAGGCTGAGGACTTTGGAAGATAGCTGGGCAAGAATTGACTGTGTCCTATTTCTTCTCTCTGATATTTCAGCCTTTTCCCCCAATATCTGGCTTTGAGTTTTCATTTAACAACAACTAGAATTCATGTTTCAGACAACTGAACCAAGTTAACATGAACTTTAGACCAATAGCTGTGTATCATGCATGAGATTCGACTAGGCCCTCTACATTCAGGAGAAAGTTGAGTAGTTTGGTCTGTTTAAGGGTCCTCTGGCAATAGGATCAGGATCATATCGGTGTATGAGCTAGCTTTTTGAAGCCCTTTACCTGTGGAGAGACACCTTACATAGCCTTGCTATAGGTTAGAGGGGCTTGGACCTACCTCAAATGAATATATCAAACTTTGATGACTCCCCATGGAAGGCCTTAACTTTACAGAAGAAGGGAAGGGAGGTGGAATGGGGGTTAAGATTATAAGAAAGTGAGAAGAGAGATGAGAGTGCTGTGGCTTGTATTTAAAATGGATTTAAAAATTCTTAAAGATAAAAGATATCCTCTACTTTATTTTCTCAATGTTCTCCCTACCTACCACAGGGAAAACTTCATGTTTAGGAATAATTGACAAACATATAAGTGGACTCCACAGTATTGTGTGTGTGTACTATTATTTGTCAACAGTTTGGTAGATTTTTTTTTTTTGGATGTGGTTTTATTTTGCCTTCTTGATTTTGTTGTTGTACCTGTATTTTGTTCCTTTTGTGAGAAAGAACTTAAAGTTAGGTGGGTATGAGGGGAAGATGATCTTCAGGGACCTGAAGGAGAAAAAAATATGGTCAATAAATATTTGATTTAATAATATGCATCATTTTATATTATTATATTATATATAATATAAATAAATATAAATAATAATACATAATAAATAAAATATAATAATGAAACAATAAAATATAATTTCAAAATAAAAACAAAATTTCTTCTTCTCATATGACCCTAGTCTGTTAGTTAATTTAAAATGTAGTCATCAGTATTAAGTCAATATACAAATAAGTTATCAGAAATTAATTATCTGGGGTATTTCTTTTTATTTTGTGTGATGTCAACTAAAAATTTAGAATACCAGCGTGATTGTTATCAAATAACAAAAGATGCACAAGTGCCCAAACTTTATAAGATTAACTGATGTTTGTGTTTGTTTAAGGATGTTAAACTTTCTCAATTCCTATGTAATTGTGTAGATATTAGTTAATATATTTTTGTCTTTGCTTAAATAATAAAGTCAGTTAAGAAAACTGAAATGTTAAAGAACCGTTGTAAGCTATTAAAAATCAAGTCTTTTTGAACAAAGGTTGTTAAACTTAAGTAATGAAAATGTTTATGTATGTGCATGTGTGAATGCTGTCTTTCTGTCTATTGAAAGATTTTGGCACTCACTCCTATGGAGCCCTATGAGCATTTTGTGATATTTTCCTTTTTATTGCAATGCTCAGATGGATTATACGTCAACCATCAACAGTCTGTTTATGAAAGATGGAACACTCTGGGAATTGTCAGTAAGATTGTCTTCATATCAGTGCATACTAATGAACATTTGCTGTTCAATAAAATTGCTGGGGTCTGCAAAAGTAGATACTTGATAATATATTTATTTTCCTATTTAAAAGGATTTGTATTTACAGAAAATGGTAGAGGGAATAGATAATCATATTTTATACCACTCTGGGTAAATATTTGGCAAGAAAAAACACATAAAAAGATAAGAAAGAATGCACATCAAAAGCATAGACTAATAATACATAAAATATTATGATATGTTAGAAAAGTAAAATATTAACAGCTTTTCATGTTTCAGGGTATAAAATCCTTCAGTAACTCTCTTTATGCAAAACTGCATTTTTCTTTATGTCTGCTTAAGCTTACAGGTTGCTATGCGTCCTTCTAAATATATTTCTGATCTTGTAGTTCTTTCCTGAGATATTTATAAACTGCTTTACAACACAAAATATATAAAAAGATTTTAGCATGCATTTATACAATACCACATATTAATGAGGAAGGCTTAAAGCTAAAGTTATAATATTTGCAACTTATACAAAAGGAAAAGATACAAAGTTTTTGTGTGCCTGTGTGTGTGACATAGAGACAGAGAGAGAAAGGAGGGAGGGCAGGAGAGAGAAAGAGACCACATACATACAAACAAGTGATATTTTCTTTTGACCTACACAAATCTTGTTTTTCAAAATAAGGGTTGACCTTTTCCTTAACTTAGTTTCAATTTATAACAAGATCTAAAGAAACATGAAATTTGTGATTTTTTCCAATGGTTAAACAAGTTTGAGCCTGAGAAAAAAAATGCAGGAAGAATTCTTAACCAGGTTTTATAGCAATACCACAATACTAACCTCTTTGAAATTATAGAATTATATGTAGATCCTAGATTTCTAACTATAGTTATTATATGATATAAATAATTTTTTAAATGATAATATATCCCAAGGGATAATTTTCCCGTTGCTCTACATAGATTTTAAGAGAAGCTTTGAATTCTTTTGTTCATTTCTTACGTTTAACATGAAATTATCTTTCATTATATTTAGAATGTAGTGTAATATTTTAATATGTATATGATACATGCTTACCAAACAAGAGTATTAGTATTTTTCTTTCTCATCATTTATGATTTCAGGTTTTGAAAATTCTTTTAGACCTTTACAAAATATCTAATACATTGTTGTAGAAAATAGTTACCCTCTTGTACTATGGAGTTGTAGTACTTCTCCTTTCTACTATGTGTGATAATGTCACATGTTCCTTATATTCCATCTCTAGCATTTAGTGTGTGGTAATCAACTGTACAACTATCAACTTTTTTGGATTCCACATAAGAATAAAATATACAATATTTGTTTATGTTGGTTTTAACTTGACATAATGTTGTCCAGTTTCAATTGCCTTGCTCCATATGGTAAAATTAAATTTCATTGTGAGGGAAAATAATGTTCCATTAATATATATTATTCTTTTTCTTTATTCATCCTTTATCAAGCACTGAGCCTGATTCTATGCCTTGACTATTAAGATTATTGCACAATGAATATGAAGATGGCCATATCATTGATGTGCTTATCTCATGTTTTTCAATACATATCAAAAAACATCTTTGTTGGATCATGGTGATTTTTGTTGTAGTTTAAGAAGAAAAATCTATTCCATTTTCCTTATTGGATTTGCTAATCTATGTTGTTGCTCTTTTCTCTCATGTTCAGTAAACAAGCAATCAGTAATCTATATCTTTTAGTAGAGCATATTATCAAATATAGAAAAATTATACACATGTTTTATATTATATATAATATCTATAATTTGTACATGTAAGCTTAAATTAATGCCTACATTATAAAACTAGATTATTTTTAAATTGTTATTGTTGAGAACTTTCAACTAGTTTCTAATACTTTTTTAATATATTTATTTAAAAAGGACCTTTTATTTCTTGTGCCCCCCAGTTCCCATTTCTTTCCTTCTTCTGAATCACTCCCCCCAGTCTGCCTTCAGCATCCTCCCACCCCATTTCCCCCATCACCTCACCCAAAGGACAGGAAGTCCCAAGGTGGGTCAGCTCAGTTTGGCACATCTCTCCAGGCAGGTGCAATTTTCTCCTCCCAATATCAAGGCTGGGTTACGCACACCTCTTTAGGGAATGGGCTCCGGGGGCCAGCCCATCTACAGGAAAACAGTCTGATCCCACCCCTCAAGGCTTCTTAGAGCTCCAGTCAGCCATCTGTGTGGGACTCCGCCTCATAATCCCTACCCCTTTGCTCATACAGACCTCCACTCCTTTAGCTGGAAGGGGAGCTCAGCCCAGTGCTCAGCAATGGGTCTCTGCCTCTACCCACATTAATTGTTGGATGTAGGTTCTTTGATGACACTCAGGGTATTTATTCATTTCATTATAGGGGAAGTCCTGTATAATCCTCTTCTGATTATATTCAAGAAGGAATACATAAAACCTACAAAATGTATTTTAAAGCTCTCTAACTTATAATCAGTCTAGTATGAGATGGGGGATACTATTCCAAATACTTCTTGTTCAGAAGTGTACCAAAGCCTCACAAAATAATATAGACTGTTCACACTGGTCTTTGTTGCTCACCAGAATTTGATGGTAAGACACTATTTCTGAATACCCAACATACATTGATCACACAGCTTGGAGACATAAAGGTCCTAGCAATTTGAAAGCTCCCAAATTCATTAATCTGGCAACGTTAAACTTTACTTTGACTAATATTTTCTCCTTTTATTTCTTTGTATTCTCTTCCTTTCATGTAAAGATAACCAATTTTACTTCTGAGAAAATAGTCTCTGTAACAGTTGTATTTATATATTTTTTCTGAGACAAGTTATACATAAAATCATTTCTTTTTATTTAAACAAAAAGCAATCCTACAAACTTGTTTATTGACAATATGAGGCAAACTAAACCAATATTCCTCTTTCCAATTTTCCATTGACAGCTAGAGACTCATCTCTCTGTGTTTTCTTTCTCTCATTGGCCTCCAGGATGATGGTCTGTAAAGTTTGATAAGGAAGTACTTTATAAGCTGAAATAAAAATTTACCTCCAAAAGTTGCTTTCTACATGACATTTATTATTTGGAGATTTTATATCATGCACCCCATCAAACTAACTCTCAGAACTCTCAGATTCATGCCCACTCTTGTGAACTCCCAATTTACAAAAATGCCCATTTATCTGTTCCTTTACTTATTAGGGTATGATTAAACTCCCTGCGGACAGACCCTTAAAAGAAACAAGTCAATCCACATCCACATCACTGCCAGAGGCCATCAATGCAGAAGTGAGGCACTTTGTCATTTAGCTATGCTCTGGCCTGGAGTTCTTGTGTACAATGTCATCTTTCCCTTTTTATTTATTTTTAAAGTCTACTAACGAGTGAGTACATCCCCTGCTTCTCTTTCTGGGTTTGTGATACCTTGCTCAGGAGAATATTCTCTATATCCATCCATTGCCTACAAGTTTTAGAATATCATTTTTTGTTACTGCTGAGTAGTACTCCATTGTGTAGATTTACCACAGTTTGTTAATCCATTCCTCATCTGAGGGGGATCTAGGTTGTTTCCAGGTTCTTGCTATTACAAATAATGCCACTATGAACATGGTTGTGCTAATGCTTTGGGGGTACTAATGTGTATCTTTAGGGTATATGCTGAAAAGTGGCATTGCTGGGTCCTTGGGGAGATTGATTCTCAATTTTCTGAGAAACTGCCATATTGCAGTCCAAAGTGGCTGAACAAGCTTACACTCTCACCAAAAATGGAGGAGTGTTCCCCCTACTCCGCACCCTCTCCAGCATAGGCTGTCATCTGTGTCTTTTATCTTAGCCAATCTGACAGGTGTCAGGTGGTATCTCAAAGTTGTTTTGATATGCATTTCTCTGATGGCTAAAGATGATGAGCACTTTTTCAGGTGCCTTTCAGCCATTTGTAGTTTCTCTGCTGAGAATTCCTTTTTTAGATCTGTACCCCATTTTTTGATTGAGTTATTCAATGTTTTGGGTTCTAGAATCTTGAGCTCTCTATATACTTTGGAGATCAATCCTCTATCACTTGTAGGGTTGGTAAAAATCTTTTCCCATTCTGTAGGCTGTCAGTCCTTGGCCTTACAGAAGCATCTCACTTCCAGGCGGTCCCACTTATTGATTGTTGTTCTTAGTGCCAGCACTACTAGTGTCATATTTAAAAAGTGGTGTCCAGTGTCAATGCTTAGGATGGTATTTCCCAGTTTCTTCTCTATCAAGTTCAGTGCAGCTGGGTTTTTATTGAGGTCTTTGATCCACTTGGATTTAAGTTTTATGCAAGGTGTTAGGTTTGGATCCATTTCCATTTTTCTACACACTACCATCCAGTTATGCCAAAACCATTTGTTGAAGATACTATCTTGCTTGCACTGAATACTTTTGGCCTTTTTGTCAAAAACCTGTTGTTCACAGGTGTGTAGGTGAATATTGGGGTCTTCAGTTCAATTCCATTGATCCACAAGTCTGTTTTTATGACAGTACCATGCTGTTTATTACTATAGCTATATATTTTAATTTAAAGTTAGGGTTAGGGTTAGGGTTAGGGTTAGGGACAGTGATGCTTCCTGAAGTTCTTTTGTTGAGAAAAATTGATTTGACAATCCTGGCTTTCCTGTTATTCCAAATAAAACTGAGTATTGTTCTTTCAAGGTGTGTAATAATTATATTGGGATTTTGATGATAATTGCATTGAATCTGTAGATTGCTTTGGGTAAGATTTCCATTTTCACTATGTTGATCCTACCTATCCAGAAAGATGGGAGATCTTTCCATTTTCTGATATCCTCTTCATTTTCTTTCTTTTGAGATTTAAAATTTTTGTCAGATTTGATACTTCTTTGGTTATAGTTACACCAAAGTATTTAATGCTATTTGCAGCTATTATAAAGGGTGATGTTTCCCTTATATCTTTTTCAACCCTTTTATCTCTAGTGTATAAGAGGGCTATTGATTTTTTTGAGTTAATCTAGAATTCTGCTACATTGCTGAAGGTGTTTATCAGCTGTAGAAGTTCCCCCGTATAATTTTGTGGGCCACTTGTGTATACAATCATGTCATCTGCAAATAGAGATAGTTTGACTTCATCTTTTCCAATTTATATCCCTTTAATCTCCTTTTGTTCTCTTATTGCTTTAGCTAAAAGTTCAATAACTATGTTGAATAGACAAGAGGAGAGGGGACAACCTTGTCTTGTTTCTGATTTTAGTGGGATTGACTTGAGTTTTTCTCTGTTTAGTTTGATGTTGGCCATCAGCTTTTTGTTAATTGCCTTTATTGTGGTTAGGTATTTCCCCTTATTCCTGATCCCTCCAGGACTTTTATAATAAAGGAATGCTGGATTTTGTCAAAGACTTTTTCAGCATCTAAGAAAATGGTTATGTGGTGTTTTTTCCTTCAATTTGTTTATAAGATAGATGTCATTTACAGTTTTCCACATGTTGAACCATCCCTGCATTTTTGGGATGAAGCCTATTTGATCATGGTGAGTAATATTTTTATATGTTGTTTAATTCAGTTTGCGAGAATTTTGTTGAGAAATTTTGCATCACTGTTCATGAGGGAAATTGGTCTGTAATTCTTTTACATTGTTGTGTCTTTGAGTGGCTTATGTATCCAAGTTATTGTGGCCTCATAAAAAGAGTTTGGCAATATTTCTTCAGTTTCCACTGTTTGAAGAGTATTAGCATTAGCTCTTTTTTGAATGTCTGGTAGAACTCTGCACTGAAACCATCTGGGCCTGGGCTTTTTTTTGGGGGGGGGGGGCTGGGGAGAGTCTTTTAATGACAGATTTAATTAACTTTGGTTTTATAAGACTGCTTAGGTTTTTAATATGATCTTAATTTAATTTTGGTTAATGGTACTTGACCAGAAAGCTTTCCATTTCTTCTAGGTTTTCCATTTTGTGGAGTATAGATTCTCAAAGTATGACCTGATAATTCTCTGGATTTCCTTGGGGTCTGTTGTTATATCCCTCTTTTCATTTCTAATTTTATTGATTTGGATACTCTCTCTGCTATTTGGTTACCTTGGATAAGGGTTTATCTGTTGTGTTGAGTTTCTCAAAGTACCAACTCTTTAGTTCATTGATTTTTTTTGTGGTGATCTTTTTGTTTCAATTGTGTTGATTTCAGCTCTAAGTTTGATTATGTCCTGCTATCTATTCCTTCTAGGTGAGTTTGTTTCTAATTGTTCTAGAACTTTCAGCTGTGATGATGATAGTTATCTTGTGTGTGATTTCTCTTGTCTTTTAATGTAGGCATCTAGTGCTGTGAAATTTCCTCTTAAGACTGCTTCCATTATATCCCATAAGTTTGGGTATGTCGTGGGTCATTTTTGTTAAATTCTCAGAAGTTTTTGATTACTTTCTTAGTTTCTTCCTTGACTCAGAGGTGGTTCAGTTGAGTGATGTTTAATTTCCATGAGTTGGTAGGCTTTCTGTGATTCTTGATGCTGTTGAACTCTAAATTTAGACCAAGGTGATCTGAAATGCTATAAGGAGTTATACTTATTTTTTGTACATATTGATATTTGCTTTATGACATAGTATGTGGTCAATTTTAGAGAATGTTCTGTGGGTCACTGGGAAATATGTGTATTCATTTTTGTCTGGGTGGAGAGTTTGGTATACATCTACTATGTCCATTTGAGTTATAACTTCTACTAGATCCCCTGTTTCTCTGTTGATTTTCTGTCTGGTTGACCTATCCAAGGGTGAAAGTGTGGTATTGAAATCTCCCACTATTAGAGTGTGAGGTTTGATATGAGGTTTAAGCTTTAGCAGTGTTTCTTTTACATATGTAGTTGCCCTTGTGTTAGGGGCATAAATATTCGGAAATTAAAATTTCATATTGATGAATTTTTCCTGAGATGAATAGGTAGTGACCTCCCTGGTCTCTTTTTATTGATTTTACTTTAAAGTCTATTTTGTTAGATATTAAAAAGGTTACACCAGCTTATTTCTTAGGGCCATTTGATAGGAAAGTCTTTCCAACCCCTTACTCTGAGCCTGTGACTGTCTTTGAAGTTGAGGTATATTTCTTCTATGCAGCAGAAGGGTGGTTTTTGATTTTTTGTTAATTGTGGTAGGGTGTGTCTTTTTGTAGGTTAAATGAGTCCATTTATGTTAAGGGATATTAGTGTCCAATGATCAATATTTCCCATCAGTTTTGGTAGTAGCTTCTATTTCCATTTTTTTTGGGGGGAGTTCTTCTGTGGGCTTTTCAATTTTCTGTGGTTACATAGGTGTTTCTAGTTTCCTAGGTTGGAGTTTTCCCTCTAGGGCTTTTTTTAGGATAGGATTTGTGGTTAGGTAATGTTTCAATTTGTTATTGTCGTGAAATATCTTGTTTATTCCATCTATGTTGATTGATAGTTTTGCTGGGTAAAGTAATCTAGGTTGGTATCCATGCACTTTTAATGTCTGTGTAATGTCTGACCAGGACCTTCTTTGTTTCCATTGTTTTCATTGTTTCAATTGAATAGTGAGGTGTTATTCTGATGGGTCTACTTTTATTGGTGATTTGACCTTTTTCCTTTGTAGCTGTTAGTATTTTTTCTTTGTTCTGTAGTTTTAGTGGCTTGATTATTATATGGTAAGCAGACTTTTTTGTGAGTCTAGTCTCTTTGGTGTTCTTGTAGGCTTCCTATATCTTTTTAGGCATTTCCTTCTTTAGGCTGGGGAAGTTTTCTTCTATGATTTTGTTGAATATATTTTCTATGCCCTTATTCTGGTATTCTTCTCCTTCTTCTATTCCAAATATTCTCAGGTTTGGTCTTTTCATAGTGCCCCAAATTTCTTGGACATTTTGTGTTATGTCTTTTTTGGTTTTAGTGTTTTCTTTAACTGATGTATCTATTACCACTACTGAGTCTTCTACTCCAGATATTCTTTCTTCTGTTTCTTGAATTCTATTGACTATGCTTGAATCTGTGGTTCTGGGTCTTTTTTTCAGATTTTCTATTTCTAATTTTGCCTTGGTTTGTGCCTTCTTTATTGCTTCTATCTTAATTTTCAATTCTTGGTAAATTTATTTCACCTGTTCATTTTCTTTTTCTTAATTTTCTTTCAGGACTTAGTTAATCTCTTTTATTTTTCTGTTTGTATTTTATATTTCTTTAAGGGAGTTTTTATATCCTCTTTTAAGTCTTCTATTAATTTCATAAAGCTGTTTCTAAAGTTATTTCTTTTTGTTCTCTCTTCATTATTATGTTCGGGTCTTGAAGCTATAGAACTATTTGCTTCTTCTGGTGGTGTCTTGTTGACCTATGTATTATTGCACTGCTATCTGCCCATTGTTTTCTCAATTCACTCTTGGTTAGTTCTTGGTCAGCTCTTAGTGAGTTGTTCTTCTCAGGGCTCTTATTCAGCTATGTGTTCAGAGGGTCGGCTGCTCTTGTAAGGTTGCAGTGCTCTGATGCCAGTCATCATTTCTTGACCTCTCTCCTCTCAGCTATGTGCCCAGGGACTTGACTGTTCCCCTGCTGCTATTACACCAGCCTTGTTCTGGTTGGGCTGTACTTAGTGCTGAAGCTGAGTCGCTGTCTCAGGGCCTGAGTTCAGGTGGCAAAATTCACCTTCTGACCTCTGACATCTCAGCTGTGCTCCTAGGGATGCCTCTGCCCCCCTGCTGCTATTATGCCAGCTGTGGTCTGGGTAGACTCTGTTCCCTGCTGTACCTCTGAACTGTGTACCCAGGATCAAAGGACTCAGCTGTACCCCCACTGTTATATTCCCAGCCATATTCGGGGATGATTATGTTCTGTGCCAAAGCAGAATGGCCTTCTCAGAGCCTGGATTCTGGTGGCACAAGTCACTGTCTGACCTCTGACCTCTCAGCTGTGCTTTTAGGAACTCCTATGCTTCCCTGCTGCTATTTTGCCAGGTGTGACACATCCAGACATTCACCAACACAACTATTTTCCTATATTCACTCTTTCTCGGTTTGTGTGTGTGTGTGTGTGTGCGTGTGTGTGTGAGCGTGCGTGTGTATGTCTCTCTCTGTATGTGTCTGTGTAGAAGGCATCAATAGATATATGTCATCCTAAAACAAACTAAGTTAATAGATTGCTATGGTTTGCATTTCTATTATTTCTTTGATTAGTGACATTGAATGCCTTTTCATATACATTGTTGCATTTTATGTATTTATTGAATAAATTGAATATTTATATTATTTCTTCATGTTTGTCACATTCATTTATTTGTTGTTTGATTCTAAAAGTCTTATATATTATCTTTTTGTTTGATATATAGTGCATAAATATTTTGTCCTG
>PVIH01008899.1:0-86913 GCA_004025045.1 Sigmodon hispidus | reverse complement strand
ACATGCCCAAGCGGCAAACCACAACCACTGAATAGCTTGGGATCAGAAACACCCTGGACTGACCCTTCAAACCCCAGTCCATCTATAGGAACACCTGACTCACTCTTGAGGGAGGGGGGACAAAACTGGATTTGGCCGGGAGTGAAGACTGATCCAAGCATTGTTGGGCCAGTGTGACCATAGGACTGTCTGCTCCCTGTCTAGGGAGGGGATGGGGAGTTGCAGAGAAGAAAAATGATCAGATGGGGTGGGAGGGGGAAGAGACCTTGAATAAGGATATACAGGGATGGAAAAAAAAATTCAGAGGGAAAGCTGAACACAAAGAAAATATATGTGTAGTAATCTTATTTGAATTTCCACCCTTGATAAGCCATGCTTATGATTATTATCCTCTGTATAGTTATTGTTAACTCTTCGGCATTTTTTTTTTTAAATTCTTTTTACTTTTTTTTTTGATAAATACAAAATAAAGAAAAAAAAAAGAAAACATATACCCAGACATAAACTAGTATATGAATGGTTAAGGGAACATTCATACTAGCCCAGATGTGGAAATAACTAAATACTCATTTTCTCATGAACAGATAATAAATAAAATGTGATATTTCTAATATGTATGATTATTCAGTAAGAAAAGAAGTGAAATACCAGTACATAAGAATATATGGGTGAACTTTCACAAAAGACTGTAGATTACATAATCCCATTTATATGAACTGTTTGGAATAGGAAAATTGATGAAGAGTCAGTGGCTGTCTGAATAGTTCAGAAAAACTGAGGATAAGGAATGGCTACAAATGAGTGTGGTGTTTCTATTTAGGGAAAACAAAAATATTTTTATTGACAATGGTGATGATGAATGTACAAGTCTGTGATTATATAAAATACCATTAAACCATACACTTTATTTTTATTATACGTGTATGAGTGTTTGTCTACCTGTTTGTTTGTTCTCCATTTGCATGCCAGGTATCCAAAGAGATCAGAAGAGGGTGTTAGGTCCTTTGAAACTGAAGTTACAGACATTGGTCAGCCAGCACATGGGTGCTGGGAACTGAACTCAGGTCCTCTGGAAGAGCAGCTAGTGGTTTTAACTACTGAGCCATCTCTCCAGCTCACACACATTTATTGGATTAACTATACAGAAAACGAGTTATTCTCAACAGAGTCATTTGACAATATTTTGCCTGAACTTTTCATCTCTAACAATGAAATGGATGATTTTTTTTTCAATGTGCTAAAAGTGCTCCTCTAATGAGTCTATTATCTCAACACATAAATGTACCTTTCCTTTCTTTTAAATTCTGATGTTGTTTCTAGTATCTTCCATTCCCCACCCCCAACTCTTTTTTTATGATGTGAGCTCATTAGTGGTGTGGGGCAGGAGCAGGGAACGCTGAACACTCTCTTATGTACCTTCAATCTTAGTTTTAAAAACTATTCTTTAATTATTTGGAACAACCAAAAAAAGCAATGCTGATAAATGATCCTGACCTCCCCAGTGTCCCCACTGACTCACCATCGAGGGGCATTGCTTTCATCAGGTTGTCCAGTTCCTTGTCGGTGAGCTTGATATCAAGGTTTGCCAGGACACTTTGCACATCACTAGGCTCAATTTTATCACCTGTCAACAGAGATTGGCTGAGCATCCCAGTCCAGAGCTAACATCTAACAAGAAGAGGTTCTTTATAATTACAAATACCCTGCTTTTCAGATCAAAGAAAAGTACAAAAAAAATTAAAGCCACAGCATCAATAACCTTGTTAGGGCCAAATTTATCTTCATGATATACATAAGCTTCTTTTATAGTGTGTGAATAATAACTCCCAGAATGAAATCAGATGAATTTTATTTATTGCATTTATTTTTTAGTGTGTGTGTATGTGTGTGCATATGTGAGGTATACACATGCCATGGTGCAGGTGTGGAGGCCAGAGGGGAATTTGCAAGAGACAGTTCCCTCTTTTCCACCACGTGGGTCCTAGGACCTGAACTCAGGTCATTGGGCTTATCAGCATTTAACTTTATCTATGGAGTCATCTCATCAGGACTAATTTAATTATAAAAAGATACCTATTTAACAGTTTCTTTAAATGTTTTTATTTAATAATTAAAAATTTTTATTTAATATAACTAACCACAGAATCTCTCTCCCATTCCTCCTGCCACCTCCTCCAAAAGGGTAAAGCTTCTCACGGGGAGTCGGCAAAGCCTGGTATATTCAGATGAGGCAGGATCAAGCCCCTCCCCCTGCCAAAATAATTTTATATTCATTTATTTGCTTCTTCATTTTTGAGACAGGGTCTCCCTATATGTCCCATATTGGCCTCAGAGTTATTATATAGCTATGACTGGCTTTGAATTCAGGATCCACTTGCCTCTGTCTCCAGAATTCTGGAGATACTATGCTTAGCCAAAAAAATAATTTTGGCTTTTAAAAGAAGAATTACAACAAGTACAATGAAGACATTGACTTGATCACTTGAAAGTTTAGATTTGCTGTGCTTTTCACTATTGTGTTTACAAAGCGCCATTGAAGTAAATGATAACATCACAGACTACAGTTTATAGAACCTTATTCCAAAACTAGAGAGTTTTAAAACGTGGAGCTCTAGAGCCAAATATTGTTATCAAGTATATAAAAACAGCAGAATTTATAAGTCAAGCATCAAGTATTTGAGAAATATTAGTGAGTATAAAACGTTAATGTGGATAATCCAAACCTTAAGCTTATAACTTTTCCACTTACCTGTAAAGTCTTTCAGTTTTTCTAGCAGGGTTTGTAGAGGAATTTTCTCATCAACTATAGGAGAAGATTAAAACCACATTATGATGTAACCGAGACTATGAAACTCTGTGCACACCCACAGGGAGACTAGCATCTCTATTCTTTAGATGTTGTCCTCAGTGTTCACATATTTCAGAAACAGCTACAGAACACACTTTCTAGGTTATCACTTTGTCTCTTCCTCTTTGGCAAGTATAAAAAAGGAAGATGGTCAACTTCAGAGGCCTACTACTGTCTCTTGGGTCTTCCTCAAACTATATTTGGTCTGGTTTCTACAGGGGAGCCTTTCTTTTCCAGGACATCCAGCTTGAGTTTTCCACTGCCATTAAGAGGGTATGTATTGGGAAATGAAGAAAGCATCCTGAATATCACTCTACCTCCTTGGTTGCAATTAGTGTGGAACTCAGTGGGGAAATGACAATCAGGCCTGCAGCTCTATAACCACCACAGATACCAGAGTTTCTTGAGGTATGACCTCCGAAGGTTCCTATGAGAGTCGGTGACAATGCTTATTAGCAGATTTTCACAAAAGTCTCAGCTTGTCACCAACCTTTCTCTCTACTCCTCATTCAAGATGTCATCAGTTGCTCACTTCCACACACACAGCTACCTTTACCATATATTTCATATGCGGTGATATGGCCAAGAGGTGTGTTTATGCCAATATCAGATCCTGAATCTTTAAAGACATACAGACATCTATTTATTTCTTAAATAACTTGTACCAGGTATTTTGTTACTATGGTAAGAAGATATTGGCCACATTCTTCATCCAATAGACATAGAATAACTAAATGGATAAAAATAAAACCCCATGATTCTCTGCTGTAGGATTATGCTCTTGTACACTGTAAATATTTGTCACTGTAAATGTTGGTTTAGTAAAATGCTGATCAGTCAGAAGCTAGGCAGGAAATCTGGTGGGGTGACCAGACAAGAAGAATTCTGGGAAAAGGAAGAACAAAGCAGATGCCAGCCAGATGCAGAGGAAGTAAGATGAGAACGTTGCACTGAGAAAAAGGTACCAAGCTCTGTGGCTAAACATGGAGAAGAATCATAGATTAGTTTAAGAGTAAGAGTCAACAAGTAATAAGCCTGAGCCATAGGCTAAATAGTTAATATAAGCCTTTGTGCGATTATTTGGTACTAAATGGCTGTGGGACTCGCCAGGCAGGACAGAGAAACTTCTCACCACAATTCTCAATATACTCAAGAACATTTATGTAAATCTCCTAATTTAATATTTTAACAATGAGGAAATGAAAGCTTTTTCACCAAGATTAATCACCTGATACACGTACTCACTCTCATCACTTCTATTCATGATAGCATGGAAGTTCCAGTAAGACAGTCAAGCAGTTCTGCCACCTGGACCCAGGCCCTGAGATGGCCACTTGGCTCAGAACACAGACTGCCCAGAACACAGCTGGCATAGTAACAGCAGGGAAATAGCCGAGTCCCTATGTGCACAGCTGAGAGGTCAGAGATCAGATGGTGAGTTCCACCACCTGAACTCAGGCACTGAGATGGGCATTCGGCTTTCCCTGGGCACACAGCTGAGAGGTGAGAGGTCAAGAGGTAGCAAGTGACAACATAGCACTGCGACCTCATGAGAGTAGCTGACCCTCTGAATACATAGCTGATTAAGAGCCCTCAGACCAACAACCCACTAAGAGCCAACCAAGAACTAACCAAGAGTGAATTGAAAAAACAATGGGTAGATGCCAGTGCAAGAATACATACAACAACACAAAAGTCAACAAGGCTCCACCAGAAGAAGCAAGTGCTTCTACAGCTTCAAGACCTGAACATAACAATGAAGAGGGAATGGAAGGAAATGACCTTAAAAACAGCTATATGAAACTAATAGAAGCCTGAAAAGAGGATATAAAAAACTCCCTTAAAGAAACAGAAGAACATTCAAACAGAAAATTAGAAGAGATGAACAAAGGTCTGAAAGAAAATAAAAGAAAACCAAGAAAAAAACCAAAACAAACAGGTGAAAGAAATTTACCAGAAATTAAAATTGAAATAGAAGCAATAAAGAAGGCACAAACTGAGACAAAGCTAGAAATAAAAAATCTTAAAAAAAAAAAGATCCAGAACCACAGATTCAAGCATAACCAACAGACTCCAAGAGATGGAAGAGAGAATCTCTGGGGTGGAAGACTCAATAGTGGGTATAAATATATCAGTTAAAGAAAACACTGCAGCCAAAAAAGTCATAACACAAAGTGTCCAGGAAATTTGGGACACCATGAAAAGGCCAAACCTGAGAATAATTGGAATTAAAGAAGGAGAAGAATACCAGCTCAAAGGCACAGAAAATATATTCAACAAAATCATAGAAGAAAACTTCCCAAACCTAAAGAAGGAAATGCCTATAAAGATACAGGAAGCCTACACAAAACCAAATAGACTAGATCCGCATAAAAAGTCTGCTCACTATATAATAATCAAACAAAGAAAGAACACAGAAAAAATACTAAGAGCTGCAAAGGAAGAAGGCCAAATCACCTATAAAGGCAGACCCATCAGAGTAACACCTGACAATTCAATGGAAACAATGAAAACAAGAAAGTCCTGGTCAGACATTATACAGAAACTAAAAATGCATGGATGCCAACCTAGACTACTGCACCCAGCAAAACTATCAATCAACACAGATGGAGTAAAAAAGATATTTCAAAACATAACCAGATTTAAATAATATCTAACAACAAATCTGGCCTTACAAAAAGCCCTAGAGGGAAATCTCCAACCTATGGAAACCAGAAACACACATGTAACCACAAACAATTGATAACCCCACAGAAGAACCCCCCAGAAAGGAAATACAAGCCACTAGCAAAAATGACAGGAAATATCGATCATTGGTTATTAATGTCCCTTAATATCAATGGACTCAATTCACCTATGAAAAGACACACCCTAGCACAATGGATACAAAAACAGAAACCATCTTCTGCTGCATACAAGAAACACACCTCAACTTCAAAGACAGACACAGGCTAAGTGTAAAGGGTTGGGAAAAGACTTTCTAATCAAATGGCCCTAAGAAACAAGCTGGTATAGCCATTCTTATATATAACAAAATAGACTTCAAAGTAAAGTCAATAAAAAGAGACCAGGAAGGTCACTATTTATTCATCTCAGGAAGAATCCACCAGGATGAAATTTCAATCCTGAATATCTATGCCCCTAACACAAGGGCACCTACATATGTAAAAGAAACACTAGTAAAGCTTAAATCGTATATCAAACCTGACACACTAATAGTGGGAGACTTCAATACCTCACTTTCACCATTGGATAGGTCACCCAGACAGAAACTCAACAGAGTATTTCAGGGATCTATCAGAAGTTATGACCCAAATGGACTTAATAGATATATACCAAACCTTTCACCCAAACAAAAAGGAATATACATATTTCTCAGCACCCCCATGGACCTTTCTCTAAAACTGATCACATATTAGGTCATAAAGCAAATATCAACAGGTACAAAAAATGGGTATAACTCCTTGTACCATCAGTTCAACAACATCAAGAATCACAGAAAGTCTACAAACTCATGGAAACTAAGCATCACTCAACTGAACCACCTCTGGATCAAGGAAAAAATTAAGAAAGAAATCAAAGACTTTCTAGAATTTAACAAAAATGAATCCATGACATACTCAAACTCATGGGATATAATGAAAGTAGTCATAAGAGGAAAATTCATAGCACTAGATGCCTACATGAAAAGACTAGAAAAATCCTACACAAGAGAACTATCAGAATAGCTGAGGGTCCTAGAACAATTAGAATCAAACTGACCTATAAGGAGTAGACAGCAGGAAATAATCAAACTTAGAGCTGAAATCAACACAACTGAAACAAAAAGAACAATACAAAAAAAAATCAATGAATCAAAGAGTTGCTTCTTTGAGAAAGTCAACAATCCAAACTAACCAAAAAGCAGAGAGAGAGAGAGAGAGAGAGAGAGAGAGAGAGAGAGAGAGAGAGAGAGAGAGAGAGAGAGAATCCAGAGTAACAAAATCAGAAATGAAAAGGGGGAAAAACCAACAGACCCCCAGGAAATCCAGAGAATTATCACGTCATACTTTGAAAATCTATAAGCCACAAAAGTGGAAAACCTAGAAGAAATGGACAGCTTTCTGGACAGGTACCATTAACCAAAATTAAGTCAAGATCAGATTAAAGACCTAAAGAGTCCTATAACACCAAAGGAAATTGAAGTTTTCAATAAAATTCTCCCAAATAAAAGAAGCCCAGGCCCAGCCTAGATGGTTTCAGTGCAGAATTCTACTAGAAATTCGAAGAAGAACTAATACCAATACTCCTCAAATTGTTCCATACAGTAGAACGTGAAGGAATACTGCTAAACTCTTTTTTATGAGGCCACAATAACCCTGATACCCAAGCCACTCAGACACAACAAAGAAAGAGAATTACAGACCAGTTTCCCTCATGAACATAAATGCAAAAAATTCTCAACAAAATTCTGGCAAATGAAATCCAACAACATATAAAAAAAGTTATTCACCATGATCAAGTAGACTTCATCCAAGAAATGCAGGGATGGTTCAACATATGGTAAACTGTAAATGTCATCCATCATATAAACAAATTGAAGGAAAAAATACTACATGAGCATTTCCTTAGATGCTGAAAAGTCCTTGACAAAATCCAATAATCCTTTATGATAAAAGTCCTGGAGAGATCAGGAATCTAGGGAAAATACCTAAATATAATAAAGGCAATTTACAAAAAGCTGATGGCCAACATCAAATGAAATGGAGAGAAACTCAAAGCAATCCCACTAAAATAAAAAACTAGACAAGGCTGTCTTCTCTCCCCTTATCTATTCAACATAGTTCTCAAAGTTTTAGCTAAAGCAATAAAAGAATGAAAGAAGATTAAGGGGATACAAATTGGAAAAGAAGAAGTGAAACTATCTCTATTTGCAGATGACATGATTGTATACATAAGTGACCCACAAAATTCTACCAGGGAACTTCTGCAGCTGATAAACACCTTCAGCAATGTAGTAGGATACAAGATTAACTCAAAGAAATCAGTAGCCCTCCTGTACACTAAAGATAAAAGGGATGAAAAAGACATAAGGGAAACATTACCTTTTATAATAGCTGCAAATAGCTTTAAATACTTTGGTGTAACTATAACCAAAGAAGTATCAGACATGTTTGACAAAAACTTTAAATTTCTGAAGAAAGAACTGAAGAGGATATAAGAAAATGGAAAGATCTCCCATGTTCCTGGATAGCTAGGATCAACATAGTGAAAATGGCAATCTTACCAAAAGCAATCTACAGAGTCAATGCAATTCCCATCAAAATCCCAACATAACTTTTTACAGACCTTGAAAGAACAATACTCAATTTTATTTAGAATAACAGGAAAGCCAGGATTGTCAAAATAATTTTGCTCAACAAAAGAACCTCAGGAAGTATCACCATCCTCAATTTCAAATTATACTATAGAGCTACAGTAATAAAAACAGCTTGGTATTGGCATAAAAACAGACTTGTGGATCAATGGAATTGAACTGAAGACCCCGACATTAACCCACACACCTATAAACACCTGATCTTTGACAAAGAGGCCAAAAATATTCAATGAAATGGTGTTGGCATAACTGGATGGTAGTGTGTAGAAAAATAGGTATAGATTCAAACCTATCACCCTGCACAAAACTCAAATCCAAGTGGATCAAAGACCTCAACATAAAACCAGCCAAACTGAACTTGATAGAAAACAAAGTGGAAATATCTTCCAACACATTGGCACAGGTGGTCACTTCCTAAATATAAAACCAGTAGCACAGACACTAAGAACAACAATCAATAAGTGGGACCTCCTGAAACTGTGAAGCTTCTGTAAAGCCAAAGACACAGTCAATGAGACAAAACAACAGCCTACAGAATGGGAAAACATTTTTTTTTTACCAACCCTAAAAGTGACAGAGGATTGATCTTTAAAATATATAGAGAACTCAAGAAACTAGAGCCCCAAACCCTTAATAACTCAATTAAAATGAGGTTCAGAACTAAAAAGGGACTTCTCAGCAGAAGAATTAAAAATGGCTGAAAGGCACATGAAAAAGTGTTCAACATCTTTAGCCATCAGAGAAATGCAAATCAAAACAACTTTGAGATACCACCTGACACCTGACAGAATGGCTAAAAGACACAGATGACAGCCTATGCTAGAGAGGATGCAGAGCAAGTGGGACTCTCCTCCATTGTTGGTGGGAGTGTAAGCTTGTTCAGCCACTCTGGAATCCAGTATGGCAGTTTCTCAAAAAACTTGGAATCACTCTCCCCAAGGATCCAACAATACCACTATTGGGCATATACCCTAAAGACACGCATTCACACCCCAAAAGCATTAGCTCAACTATGTTTATAGCAGCATTACTTGTAATAGCAAGAATCTGGAAACAACCTAGTTGCCCCTCAACTGAAGAATGGATTAACAAACTGTGGTACATCTACACAATGGAGTACTACTCAGCAGTAAGATAAAATGATATCCAAAAATTTGCAGGCAAATGGATGGATTTGGAGAATATCCTCTTGAGTGAGGTATCACAAGCCCAGAAAGAGAATCAGGAGATGTACTCACTCATTAGTGGACTTTTTTTTTTTTAAAAAAAAGGAGATGTCATTGTATACAAGAGCTCAAGGCTAGAACATAGCTAAATAACACAGTGCCTCACTTCTGCATTGACAGCTTCTGGCAGGGGTGTGGGTAAGGAAGGACTCATTTTCTTTGAGGGTCTGGCCACAGGGAGTTTAATTATGCTCCAATAAGTAAATGAACAGCATGAATGGGTGTAAATGGGGAGATCATAAGATTGGGTATTAATCTGAGAGGCCTGATAACTGAGTTTGATGGGGTGCACGATATAAAATAAAATATTTAAAAAGTCAAAAAAGAAAAAAAAGACAGACAAGCAAATAGATGAGAGGCATCTACACTGCAGGGGAGGGGCAAAATGAAGTGTCATCACAGAAATAAAAACATATGATTTTACAGATACACATGGAGCATAAACCAGTTATACTTTAAAAATCAGAAGTAAATGCTGGCTAACAGGGGCTGGGCAAGGAGTGAAGTTGAGAATGTGTTAATCCAAGGATAAAAAGTTCAGCTAGATAGAATGAATAGTTCAAAAGATCTGCTGTATAACAGTTAGTGTAGATGTGTTTTATATTTGAATGTTTAGTCAGAGTAGATTTTATGTGTACTCATTACAAAAATGAAGTAATGCATATGTTAATCAGCTGGATGTACCACTCCACAATGTACACCTGAAAACACTTTGTATTTTTCAATGATTTGAAATGATTCAACTCAATTTATTGTCACTTAAAATATTAAAAGTCTTTAAAAAATTTAAAATTAAAACAATGCAATTTCTGGCCTATAGTGGATCAGATTTGTTTATATTGAGAGGAAAGTGACTGAGATGTGGGTCTATCCTGAGAGTTTGAACTCATAGTCAAAACGTGAAAGACTTATGTACTACATGGCACTTGTGAGCGTAAAAATCTCCTAAACCAAAGAATAATGTTTTATTATTTTAGATAGGAAACCAGGTACTTGTGTGCTAAAATACAATCAGCTGTTTTCTATGGTGTCCCCCAACTTGGCTCATTTTAGGTCTCCATTCTCCTTTGAAAAGGATATATAAAACAAACAAACTTATACATACTTAAAGGTTCTTTGGTATCATTATTTGAATGTATGTTCTCTTTAAAATTCATATAGAATTTATTTGCCATTTTAATACTATTAAAGGTAGGATTAAAAAATGTTGGTGGTAGTGGTGGCAGCATTGTGTGTGTGTCTGTGTGTGTGTGTGTGCACATGCGCATGCACATACACACTAAGGTGCACATGGTGGGTGTTCAGTGGACAACCCTGGGTGTTGGTCCTCACCTACCTTGTTTGAACAGGGTCTCTCTTTTAGCTGCTTCTTATGGCATGCTGCCCGGCCCTGGGACTTCAGGGGATTCTCCTCCCTCTGTCTCCCATATGGAAGTGCTGGAATCCCAAGATGACTGTGCCCTTTATTTGGGATCTAGGACTTTGAACCAAGGGCCCCATGCCTGCATGACAAGTGTTTTGCCCACAGAGTCATGTCCTTAGCTGTGAACGTAGGCTCTACTGTGTAATGAAGCCAGAGGCCCTCAATGAATGCAGGAGCCTTAAGCCAGACCTTCATAACCTCCTGAGCTGAGTAAATAATGTTTTCTGCTTTATAAATTAAATAGTCTATGTAAGTATATTACAGTGACAAGAAGGGACTGTGACATTTGACTCTGATCAGATGCTCACCACCAACATGCATGTTTTGATTCAGATCTCTAAGCTCCATATTTGAAAGTTTGACTCCCATATTGTCCAGAACTGTGTTCAGGTTGTTGACATCGACTTTACCGCCTAAAGAATATGGCATAGAGAAGGTTAAGTCACACCCAAAGATGATTTCTTAGGTTTAGTTTGCATACTTTTGGGGGGTTATTATCTATCCACTAAAATGTATTCAAAATCTATTATCTAGTTAAAATACAAGGCTCAAAAGCCCTACATAGACCAAGATTTAAAATGGCAACAAATATTCATGGAATTTTGCCTATGAACAGAAAATATTCTTTACTCTGAATAATACACAGGGCTAACTGTTGATGCCTGAAATCTCAATTTTACTTATATTTGCTGCTGATCAAATCCTTGGAATCATTAGTAATCATTTCTATAATTTTGCTAAGCCAACTTGAATTCGCATCTCTATGTATCTATAGTTTATATATCTATAATAATGCCTATAATTTTTCTATGCAAAATTAAATTTTGCTTTGCAAACTTTCCTGTGCGGAACTGCCTCATATAAGATGGGAACCCAGTGGAGACACTTGCCAACTGGTGCTGAGAGATGCCAGTGGCCAGAGCTCGTTGTCAGTGTTCAGCAGAGGGGTGAGGATCACAACCTCATTTGTTTTCTCATCACACTTCTTACTCACCTTTGAGAGACTTCATGACTTCCAGTAACCTGTTCTTAAAGACCTTGTTATCATCTACAAAAAAGGGGCAAATTTCAGGCAATAGTGAAATAATGTGATAATTCTCTAAAATTATTTCAGTAAAACTAAAATCTTATTACTTGCCTTACATAGTGCTCCATTAAAATATAATTTGAGATTCTAGTAGGGAAAGTTTAAGACATGGTGGAATTACTGGAAAATTTGGTTTTAGTACAACATGCATTAGTGTGTGTGCATGTGTGTGCATGTGTGTACACATGTGTGTCTGTGTGTGTACATCTGTGTGTGTTCATCTGTGTATGAACATGCACGCGTGTGTGTGTATGTGTGTATGCTCATCCCATCTTTCTTTTATAAAAATCTCCCTCTAGTTTAACATAGGCTTTCATACTCACTTGTAGGTATCTATGTGGTAAGGCTAGCATCAGATACTCCTTCCTTGAGACAGCATAGTTCAACACGGCAGGGATACTCATTCCCAAATTAAAAGTTAAGAATTTCATAGGTACAAATTTCCCTCAAGAATAAGTTAAAATTTTCATTTTTAAGAGAAAGGTTTCAATTTCTTTAATTTTAGAACATGGGAATAATTTTAGATGTTCCAAGTTTTTAAGTATTAAAAAGCCAAAATGCTTTAAAGTCATATTAGTGTTTGAAATACTTACCATCAAAAGGGAGATTTTCCATAAGTTTTGAGAATTCATTGTCTGAAAGCTCTATTCCCATTTTTGATAGAACAGCTTTCACATTTTTGTTATCCACTTCTCCTCCTAGAAAAATCAATATGCACCATTACATATACAAATTTAAAGTTTCATCTAATAATTCTGAATGAGGAGATAATCTATGACTGCATTGTGTGAGAAGGTGCAGAATGGGAGAAGAGGTCAGACATTTCTAAAAGGTACCTACTGCTACGGTAAAAAAAAGTGATCCCTAAATGATAACAAAAGAAGGCGCACGGGGTTGGAAAGAAGGTTCAGCAGTTTCTGGTTTTGCAGAGGTCCAGAGTTTGCTTCTCAGCTCACAAGCACCTGTAACTCAGTTGCAGGGCTATCCAATGCATCTAACTTCCTTGGGTACCTGAACTCAGAAACACACATCCACATTCAGATGTACAGACATACATATAATTTTTCTTAAAGTGTTAAGGCAACTCTGAATGCAGAGATACCTGTTGTGGAATATTATTTTAAGATGTATAACATTCATGTCTGCTATGGAATGGTTGTTTAATGATGAAAGAATGTGCTGCATTCTTCATGTTGCATTTGTTTAACTCTGTAAAGCTGTGCCACTTTGCCTGTCTAAAAGACCTGATAGTCTAATAAAGAGCTAAACAATCAACAGCAAGGCAGGAGAATGAAAAAGGCTGGCAGGCAGAGAGAATTAAATGGGAGGAGAAATCTGAAATGATAAAGGAGAAATAAGAACAAGGAGAGGAGGATGCTAGTGGCCAGCCACCCAGTCACCTAGCCACCCAGCCACCCAGTCTCCCAGCCACCCAGCCACCCAGTCTCCCAGCCACCCAGCCACCCAGTCACCCAGCCACTCAGACACCCAGCTACCCAGCCACCCAACCACCCAGCCACCCAGCCAACCAGCCACCCAGCCAACCAGCCCTCCAGCCACCCAGTCACCCAGCCACCCAGATACCCAACCTCCCAGCCACCCAGCCACCCAGTCTCCCAGCCACCCAGCCACCCAGCCACCCAGCCAACCAGCCTCCCAGTCTCCCAACCCACCCAGTCACCCAGTCTCCTCACCACCCAGCTACCCAGGCACCCAGCTACCCAGCCACCCAATTACTCAGCTACCCAGCCAGTCATGGAGGAAGAGTGAAGGTAAGATGTACAGAAGAAAAGGAAAAACCCCGAAGGCAAGAGTAGATGAGATAATTTAAGAGAAGCTGGCTAGCAACAAGCCAAGCTAACGCCAGGTATTCATAAGTAATAAGATTCCATGTGATTTATTTGGGAGCTAGGTGGTGGGCCCCCAAAAGAGTCCAAGAGTAAAAAACAACCAACAATAGATATCCACGCCATGCATCTCTTTCTTCAACTATAATACATGCAAATAGTTGCATACACTAAAGTGGTATCTGCCAGTCCCATTGTTAGAAGGTATAGTTGTCTGAATTATTTACCAAAGGTTTATGGCAGCTATTTTCTTACTAATATAGATATTGGCTACTCAAAAATAAAAAGAGAAAAAATAAATTGAAATAAAAAATACACCAGAAAACAAGCCAAATGCCACTAATTTGATTTATAAACATTTAACAAATGAGGCTGATGTCATAATTAACATGACAATTAAAGGATGATAAAATATCATTACTATAGAGGTTAAACATTTTGGACTCACAATTGCCCACTCACCTGTAGCAGCTTGAACCCTCTCCATCACCTTTCTCAGATCAGCCATCCCATTAGCTGCGAGAAAAGGCACAATGGAATTAATCACATATGCATCAAAAAAGAAACAGGATATATTTGTGGCAAAAACATCCAACATCCAATAAAAAATCTTCACCATCTGAATTTTTCATTTACTTATAAAATTCCTGGACCTCAAGGAATTAATGTGATCTCCATTAAATGGGAATGTTACTTAGAACTAAGAAACTGGGTCAGGACAAGTATATTCTCCATGGTGTCTTGGAAACCATTATAAACAACTTTTGAAGATACTGCTGGGTTTGGCCTCGGATTCCAGTCATTTAACTCCATGTATTAACAAACAGCCAAGGCAGAGCCACTAACCTAGCCCATGTTCTAGGATTTCTTCCTGCAGGACTAGTGCCTGAACAGTACTTGGTACAGATGGTAAGAGACTCCAAAAGACAGGAGAGATTTTACATGGAAGAGAAGGAGAAGAAAATGGGGTAAGCTATCACAGAAACAGAAGGAACTTTCCTGAGGTGTCCTGTACCATCATCAGAACCTCAGATTTCACTGGCCAACGAATGAGTGGAAGAATGACTTCTCTACAGCTTTTAACATCACTATAGTGTGTGTGTGTGTGTGTGTGTGTGTGTGTGACAGAGTTCCACAATGTAGCCCTGGCTGGCCTGAAATTCATGATGTAGAGGAGGCTGGCTTTGAACTCACAGAGATCTGCCTGCCTCAACTTCGTGAGTGCTGGGATTAAAGGCATTTTAGTAATTGTTTTAGAAACAGAGAGGTGATGCTAATTTATTCAATTATAATAAAGGTCCAAGTTTTACTTTAATATTAGCTTCTTCTCCAACTTTTCTAACATATATCTGCTACCAGTTACATCTATTTTTAAATATGTCAGATATAACACAAAGATGTGAACATACTTGGGGTGGGGATCTGTACCACTTACCGTCCACTGGTAGATCTTCTGACACTTTTGCAAATTCCTCTTCATTGAGTTTTACTCCTAGACTTTTTAGGAGACTGTGTAGGTTATTTGTATCAACTTTTCCCTCTTGGTGAAAAGATAATGTGATAATTAAAAGGTGAACTTTACCAACACCTTCCACATGCAAACTCATTATTAGTATCTTTAGTGATTTCAACTGGTTTTAGCTTTACCAACTTAGTTGAAACTAGGTTTCCAAGAATCTCATGTAAAGGATTTTCTTTTTCTTCTGGATTTTGGCTAAGCAAGCAGCTCTACCACTGAGTCACTCCCACAGCCTTTCTGTATAGTTTTGGGATGGTATTTGTCAAAGCGAACCCTGCATAACTGCAAAGCAGAAATGAGGTTGCAGTTGAGACACTCTGTAAGGTAGTACATAGGGCCAGTTCTAGATTTCTATGTACATTTAGGGGCAAAGAGTGTTTTCATGAGGCTGTCCGGTTGTTTCTTGGGCAGTGGGACAGCTGGCTTAGACGCATCATATTCTTATTGTTTTATTTCTGCAGATTTCTTTCCTGTATAGTTCCATGATAAATTCTGTATGATATCTGGAAGTCACAAGTGAAGGGATTTCAGGCCCACTACCAGGAGCAGGGAAACCACTCTCAGAGTCCAGGATATCTCACAATTCCATGGCTTAACCTTGTAATAAATCCTTTGACCTATGTCACTCACTATGTTTCCCCAATCAAATTCTGAGTGATACAATGACCATAAATTCCATTAAAATACAATAGTACAAAAGAGTGTATTTTATGCTTTGAAAAATTTACAACAAAGTTGAAACCCCAAATAGCCTTGTTCAAGTACATATAGAAAGTCAATAAAATAGTTAAAAATAAATTTTGTCTCAGTTACAACATGACTGTACAAAGGTAAGAAAATATGAAAGATGCTATAGTTTAAGACAGTGATTTTCAACCATTTCACAGGGTCACATATCAGACATCCTGCATATCAGATACTTACGTTATAATTCACACAGCAGCAAAATTATAGTTTTGAAGTAGCAATGAAATACTTTTATGGTAGGTGTCACCACAGCATGAGGAACTGTATTAAAGGGTTGTGGCACCAGGGGGTTGAGAGCCAGTGCTCTAAGATATACTATTAATCTTGGTTATAGTGTAGATAGATACAAAGAATCAGAAATAACGAGTTCTAGCAAAGCAAGGATTCACAGGTAATGATTTAAGGAATGGTGAATGCCGACTTGTCTTCTAATTGAGTTACTTACCATTGAAGGACTTGACACCTTTTAGCAGTCTATTGTAATATACCTTCCCAGTTTCTAAGGAAAAACCATAGTTCATTTAATAGGAAACTGACTTGATATCATAAAAGCAGCAAATAAAAATATTTAATGCTGCCACAATCGCTCAGAGGGTAAAGTCTCTACATCCAGCTCAGCAGCTATGTACAAGTGATAGAAGAGAGTTGACTTCACAAGATCATGCTTGGCCTTCACACACTCCCAGCACATGCGTTAACATACATGCATCATGCAGATGATAATCATAAAAATTAAAACAATTGTCTCTATTTTGTATACTACTTAATTTGAGACAGTGAAGTTGTGGAAAGAAACCTCCCTCACTGTGACAAACCTCTCTTCTTAGCCTGAGGAACTCCACATGCCAAATGTTGCTGCTAATGTTTACTGTTTGCCATTGATATGATACTTTCCTTTTTCTTTTCTCATTTTATGATGTATAAAAATTAGTGGCCTGAAGAGAACATGCTTTATGGTTGATGTCAACCTTTTCTCCAGGCTTCTGGTACTTCCAAAACAAATTATCAAAGACAATAGGACAAAATTATTCCATAACAATTTAATACCCTTCCTTCCTTCTTTCCTTTCTTCTTCTTTTTTTGTATTTTTAGAGGAAAATAAACAGAAGTTAGAGAGTTTTACACAGACCTACTGACACACACACACACACACACACACACACACACACACACACACACTGCCAAATCGGCTTCTGGAAGCTCCCTGGCTCACCGTCAGTTGGTAGTGTTTTCAGAAGCCTTTTTTGTTCATTCTCTGTGAGTTCAACCCCCAGGTTCTTTAAGATGTTTCTCAGGTCATTGGAATCAACCTTGTCTCCTTTCAAAAGAGAGAGTGGCAGGCACATGAACTTCAACACAGTGCCACAAGCATTTGGTTACTGTGGGATTTTACCTAGGTTTTCAAAACTTTGTGTGGAGTTGGTTGTTAAGCTAAAGAAGCAATTGTATAGTCAGTGAGCATGTTCCACGGTATTAGCTTTACATAAATTAAGGAGTGATTTTCACACTAAAACTAGGAAAGAGAACTTCCAGAATAAAATCTCATCAGTGAATTATTAAGACACTGATTCTTATATAAGTCATTCTTCAGAAATATTTGTGTGGCAAGAATTATTTGATGCTTTTAGTAAAAATGGTGTTTTTTTTATCATTCCTATACTTTACTGCACCACATTCTATAAGGTTTTATGTTATTCTAAGCACTTGTGAACTAAGGTGCTTAGAATTATCTCAAACACCTCATCATCTTAAGTTAGTCTGAGGGGCATTAGATGTGTATATCTCATTATGAAACATTTTAATGTTATATGATTCTAGAAATGCCACAAAAATGAGGTGCTGATTAGAATTTCTAAGTAATTCCTATTATTTCCAGTTACTTTGAATTTACTTTAATGTAAGCATTTACACCATGCAGACTGCAGCACTTTCTTACTCACCTGTAAAAGCTGCTAACTTTTTCATCAGCGTGTCGACAGAAACCTTTCTAAGAACTGCAATAAAGCGTGAGAATGAAAATGATAAATCGTCATTTATTGTTGCAAAGGCCCTAACCTTAGTGCTTTATATTTTTATCTAAGACATATGCTGGTTGGGGATGAAGAAATGATTCATTGGTTAAGAGCCTTTGCTGTTCTTCCAGAGGATCTGAATTCAATTCTCACTAGCCAAATGTCTGTCATTCCTATTCCAGGAGACCAGCGCCCTCTTCTGGCCTCTTGAGGTACTGCATGCATGTGATGTACAGACATAAACACAGGCAAAACATTTATACACATAAAATAATAATTTTTTTAAAAAAAGGAATGTGCAGGCAGCATTTTCTGCTATTATTTTATCCAATCTCACCACTTTCCTGAGTATCATGAGAAAAATCTTAAAAGTATAAAGGTCCCATTTCAATAACATAAATTTCACTCACAGTTCTAATATCCCAAACTCAAGTGTATTAGTGAAGAGTCTGCTATTCAAAGTATAGAAGACTGTCTATTACTGACCATAATATGGGCAGAGATTACAAGAGGCATGCTTTCAAACATAAAACTTCAACATTGCTTTTGGTAATGGTTGCTTATATGCTTTGCCCATATGTATAACTTTGCCACTCCCAAGCCTCTTAACCTAGGACTTTTATTGTTAGAGGTCTTTCTTTTCTTAAAAAAGCAAGCTCTCCCACTATAATGAGGACACTTGAAAACGCCACTCACCGCCAGCAGGGAGGTTTTGTACCAGATCCTTAAATTCATTGTCCTTCAGCCTGACTCCTAAGCTATCCATTAGAGTTTTCAGATTGCCGGGGCTAACCTTCCCACCTGAGGAGGGAGACACACATCAAGAAAAGAGCAAAGCTCCCAAGACAGTTTCTTAGAGCTTTTGGAGCTACATGCCATGCTGCAAACTCATAAACTGCGTCAGTCCTCAGGAAGACTGAATGTCAGTAGAAAGGAGTCCTGTATTCACTCAGTCTGCTCACAGGCTCTCTCTAGTTATCTACTAGCATTAGTAATGTCTAAAATATGAAAAAAACCTATTTTATTTTAAACTGTCAGGTTCTACTTATAAAAGCTCTTAAGGTTTAAATAGCGAAAGTATAAAATCCAGTGATAAAGGATGGCTTAGGAATGTAAACCAGACAGGCTTTTTCCTCCTCAAAGTGGCTTTCGGCAAGGACAGTTTATCACAGCAGCAGGAATAAAGCCAGGACCATGGCTGTTAACTGTTTTCATCACAAAATAATACCACAGATTCTGATAATCAGCCAAATTAGTCATTTATGCTTTAAAGCAAATGTTGTACATAATAAATATGTAGAATTTTATTTTAAATTAAAGTAAGAACCAAGAAAATTCTAGTTCTGGAGGTAACGATTTCTTGCTTCTGGTTAATACCTAGGGTTGATGTCAGATGTATGAACTCCAAGTCTAGTTTTTATTTCCTCCTGATTAAATCCCTCAAGTGACTAATAATGTTTCCAAGTTACTCATTTTCTCTACAAATGTGAAAGCCTAGTCTTTTTCTTTTGTTCAAAAAAGGAAATAAAATCTTCAGAAAGTGGGGAGCTTTCTTTCCCCTTAGGTCATAAATAGAGAAAGGCTCAGCAGCTGCAGCAATGGTGTCCCATAAATGGAGCATAAATTTATACACAGTATATGCTGAGGGCCATGGGAGTGCACAGCCCATATCAGCCAGTATTTTACAAGTTGGCCTACCACATGAATGCCGTGTGTTGAGGAACCACATTAGGCAAAGTCCATGAAGGAGTCCCACTAAACAACATTCATGATATGGCCCCATTAGGCCAAATCCGCGGGGACATCTGCAGACTGGCCCCACTAGGCAAAGCCTGTGGGGTGACTGCCTGAGGATACAGGTTGTTTTCTGTCTGCAACTCTCCCAGGTGCCACTGCTATGCCTCCCTGTTAGGAATGGCTGTGCGGTTCTTTCCACAGCCCTTTGGTAGTGTGTTTTACATCTTTGGGCACACTTATAGTTGCGGATAATCAAGTGCGATGTATAGAAATATCAGAATATTCTTCTTCACTGACACAGGAAAGTAATGGTGGTTTCAGTCTCAAAGACAACTAATTTTAGACTTCAGAACAAATTCAGACAGACTAAACTGCTCCTGCAGAAAATATACAAAGACTAGTTTCCAGGTGTTGTTTATTGCTGAATCAAGGCCAGGCTGTTCTGAGACATACTCCCTTGCAATAGTTGACTTTCTGCACTACCTTGACCATTCAAGGAACAACCTGTACTGTTATTGTTATGTCCTGAATTACAGTGTCATTCTCTGTCTGGGAAAAAGGTACATATAAGGCCAAGTATTTACACTGGCTGGTCTTTGTGACCGTACTAGCTGGAGAAAAACTGCATGACTTCATGTGTTATAAGAATGGGTTGGACCCTGAAAATGTAGGTTGGACCCTGTCCAGAGTTTGGCAATGTAGGGGGTGCAGCAGCAATGTAGGGATGAAGCTATGCAGATGAGAGTGTGGAATGGGTATGTATGAGAGAGAGAGAGAGAGAGAGAGAGAGAGAGAGAGAGAGAGAGAGGGAGAGAGAGGCAATGTTGGGGGAAGAGAAAAGGAGGAAGAGGAGGAATGAGTATGCATAAATGTGAGTGTATTGTGCTGAGATGATAGATCTTTCTCTCATCTAAGAAATACAGGATTCAAGTCACAGAACTATGGATACCACAGTATTTTCTCAGGAAAACTGATCTTTACGATCTTCACTACATATTTTTCTTATAAAAAGAAGGAGGAGGAGGAGGAAGCCGCCTAAAAAGAGGGTGAGAGATGTGAGAGGAAGGATATAGAGAGAGTGGTGAGTGAGTGAGTGATGTAGGAAAAGCATGTGTGTGAGAGAGAGAACGCTGTGTGAAAGGGCTGTTTTCATGTATAGGAACTATGTAAAGATCTGTAATAGATTATATAAGATCAATGTAAAATGTTACACGGTGAGAGAACAGATATGACTATATGGAGATATAAGAGAATGTATGTAAAAGGAAGATGTAAAGACATGAAAATAGATGTAACTGTGTACAGAGATGTATGGCTGTATGTATGCAAAGTAAGCTATGTAGTTGTGTGTACAGACTGCAGCAATGTGGAGATACATAATTGAATGGAGACAGAGTCAGAGACTATTTTTAAGAAGTAAAGGAAAAAGTTCCCATCAGAAGGCATTTAATTGTTTATTTTACCAGTCAGTTAGATAGTTCATAATTATCACAGATAAAAAAATCTCTTATCCAAACCTTTCGCTACTGAGGCAGTCCTTCTATTACTCTGAAGTGCATCATGGGGGCTGGCCTCTCATGGTCCATGATAGGTATATATGAACATGGGTAGCATGCATGGATATTTTCAAAACTGTAGACATGAGGATCTTGTCACTCACCTTTAAGGGACTTTACTTTCTCCAGTAACCTGTGTTGATAGATCTTTCCATCACCTGTAAGAAATACAGGATTCATGGCACAGACCCATGGATAACCACAGTATTTTCTCAGGAAAACTGACCGTTATGATCTTCACTACATATTTTTCTTATAAAAAAATATTTGAGAGCCAGTGATGGCTCAGTGGGTAAAGGTGCTTACTGCCAGGCCTTAGGACTCAGGTTCAATACCCTGGACCATATGGTGGAGAGAGAGAAACTATCCCTACAGGTTGTCTCCTGACCTCCACACATGTACCTTGGCATAGGCACCCCCCACATACCTGTCCATCATACACACATACATGTCCATCATACATACACACAGTTATGCATGCATACACATGTATGCAGACAATAAGTAAAAACATGAGAGAAAGTGGAGGAAATTCAGTAAATCAGGCTTTATAACACACACACACACACACACACACACACACACACACACACACACACGCATGCACACACCACTTTTATTTTTCCATTCTGTATTTGCTCATTCCTAAGCTATCCTCTTGTTCTTTGCATTACTCTTTGGTATTTATGCTCTTTGGTCTATCTTTTGGTATAGGCAGCATAATGAAGAGGAATATCGGATATAAAATGGAAGCCTGTGTAGAGAGAATTCATGTCAGAGTCCAGGAACAATTTAACTTTTTGATTTCTACTTAATGTAATGAGAATAGCTTTGCCACAGAGAAATCCTGAAGCCTTTTCATTACATCAAAAGTTGAGATGCTTACCATCAAACTGAAGATTTTCCATTAGTTTGGAGAATTCTTCATCTTTGTACTCTAGTCCCATGTTTTCCAGAAGAGTTTTTATATCATCAACACCAATTTTTCCTCCTTAATGATAAAGATTAAAATAGTGACGTACACGGAATTTAGTATAATTGTGAATTAAGCCACACAATGTCGAAGAGGATGGGGAAAACCATGGCCACTGAGTTTCTAAAACTAGATCATTCAAAGAAACATGATTTGTTTGCAGAGACCATCAAGAGGCAAGAGGTTGCTCTCAAATGCTTGCCATGAGAACGTGCCAGGAAGATATACCAAGAACATGAATTGCCAGAGCTATTGCTCTGGAATCCATGCCTATTGCTCTGGAAGCCATGCCCATTGCTCTGGAACCCATTCCTATGTCTGCTTCATTTCTCTTAGACTTCTTGATACCTTTGTGCAAAAAGACACAAAGGAAAACCTGCTTCTCAAGCTTCTAGCCTTGACCAGATGCTTCTCTATTTTTCCCTTGCATAAACATTTCTCCTCATAATGTCTCTTTCATATTTAATCCCATCTTGGTGTACAGTTCTTGAAGAACTTGCACTAACAATGAACTTGAACTCACAGTGGCAATGATGACCAAGTATTGTGTATCTCTCCATTCAACTAGAAGGCTGCAAATGGCTTATCCTGAGCCTATCAATGTGTATTAGAGTCTTTTAAAAGAGATTCATTTCATCTTGTTCTTGAATTCGGCTATATTATAGTAAGGAAAATCAATTGTATTATTAGAAAACACACTAAAGCTGGGCATGGTGGCTCACACCTTTAATCCCAGCAATCAGGAAGCAACGGCAGGCAGATCTCTGTGAGCTTGAGGCCAGTTTGGTCTACAGAGTAATTCCAAGGTTGTCAGGGATGTTATACAGAAAAACTCTGTCTAAGAAACAAAAGCAAAACCAGAAACAAACAGAAAAAAAAAACAACAACCAAATAAACAAACAAATTCACTAGAATACATTGCAATTTCTGGACATTGGATAGACAAAAAACCATAGGTGTCATAAGTCATAGAATCAACATAGGAATAAAGGCATGAAAAAAACCACATTTGGGGGCTGGAGAGATAGTTCAGTGGTTAAAAGCCCTTTTGGCTTTTCTAAAAGACTGAATTTGGCTCATAATTGCCTGTAACTTCAGTTCCAGGGATCCAGCATCCTCTTCTGGACTTTATGGGCACATGAATACAAGTGGCATATGCTCACACAGATAGTTACACAGACACAGACACACACACACACACACACACACACACACACACACACTCCTACTTACCTGTATAGGCTTTTGCTCCATCTAGTACCTTAGTTAGGTCAACTTTTCCAGCAGCTATGAATGAAAGGATCAAAGGAGACATGAATTAATGTGGTAAGTTCAGAAGTCACATGCAAAGAATATACAGTGGAGAAACTTGCCCATGAATTTCTTGTATACCTTGGAGTGGGTAGTAGAATGTCTTACTACAGATGGCCTTGGCTCTCCAAGGTCTTTGCTATCCCATATGTGAAAAAATTGAAATTAATTACATTGAATGTAGATTGCTTTATGTAATATGGAAACTATAATAATATTAATTTTTTATTTTAATTTTTATTTATATATTTATCATTTGGTGATTTTACATCATGCACCCCATCAAACTTAGTTATCAGACCTCTCAGATTCATACCCACTCTTATGATCTCCCCATTTACAAAAACACTCATTCATGCTGCTCATTTAATAATATCAATTCTTTCTACCTGTAAATTGAAATTACTCTAGTCCACTGTCGATTCCCTATCTGGGGTTAGTAGATACCCCTTAATGCCTCATTTGCAACCTGAGAGCTAAATAAATCTCCTACATTATACATTAACTAGCCTTAAGTATTTTGATGTAGCAAAGGCAAATGGACTAACACATTTGATTTCTTATTCTTTTTGGTCTGCTCAGATTTTCTTTTTTATGGTGATTCAGAACTGGTAGGTTGTCTAGAAACTTATGCTATCCACTTAGAAACTAAGCTATGCACTTGGTTGCTGCAATACTGTTCACAGTCTCCTTGTACATCTGTGATCTTAGATGTAATGTCTTTCCTTTAATTTCTAGTTTCCAGCAAGTATTTCCATTTTTTTACCCCCTTAGTCTAGCTAAAGGCTTGCTTGTTGATTTCATTTATACTTAAAGAAGAAACAAATCTTAGTGTGGTTGATATTTTCTAAGTCTTTCATTTAGTTCTATACGAACTTTTCCTATTTTTTACCTTCTGCTCTACCTGGTGTCAGTTTGTTTCTCCTCCTAGACCCTGAGCTGTATCACTAGGTTGCTTATCTGAGATCTCTGCTGATGTCAATCCTTTTTGCAAAGTTTCACAGTTAGAACTGATTTTGATGCAGCTCATAAATTTTGGGCTTCTATGTTTGTTTTTGAAAGGTTTTATTACTTTTTCCCTTAAGATCTATTTTCTGATATGGTTACCCTGCTCTCTCTTCTGGCTCCCCTTTACATGAAATCCTGCACTTTACATGAATTCCTTCACTTTTGGTCTCTCTATATCTATAAACTGAATAGAGTCAAATAGTTAGGTTTTATTTCTGTACCTATATACATGTTCTGTCTTTTGATTATAGAATTTAATCTATTAACATTCAATGTATTATTGATAGGTAAGGGGTTTTCTTACATTTTGTTAATTGTTTTCTGTTTGTTTCAATATCTTAAGTGTTTTTGCTGTTTAGAGTAAGTGGGTGGTCTTCAAGGAGACAGTTACGGGAAGGAAGAACTTGAAGAGCTGGCCTGGACTTAGGTTTTTATTTGACTTTGGAAAAGAAAAAACAAATACCTTCCCAGAAAGTAAAATCTCTAGGTGACATAAAAGGGCTTTAAAATATCAAATTTATTTCTAGATATTTTATGTAGATGCTTTGTTACTTTAAATTGAATATTTTCTACTTTATTTCCTTTGGATTATTTCTAGCTAGTGAAATCACTTTAATTTTTAATTTTTAATTTTGCACAAAGGCCCATGTTCTAAAATGGCATCTAAAAAACTCAATTATTTTAATAGACTTCCTTTGGTTTGTTTCCTAGGTTTCAAAAACACACAAAAATAAAATCTGAAATACGGGTAATGATGTCTCTTTTCTACAATTATCACATTTAATTTTCTCACTGACATAGTTAGAAGTTTTATAGTTGGCCCTTAAAATGTTATTTGCAATGTTAGAGTTTGCTAATATTTTAAATACTTATCTTAACATGCACTAAGCTAGTTTCAAAATTCTTAGGGACACACAGTGCTATCTATTGGGCATACCATCGAATGGCAGGCTCTCCTTTAGTTGTTCAGCCTCCTTTTTAGAAAGGTCAATACCCATGTTTTCCAGGAAAGAGTGCAGGCTTTTGACATCAAGTTTTCCTCCTTAAGGAAAAGCAGAGAGAGAGAGAGAGAGAGAGAGAGAGAGTGTGTGTGTGTGTGTGAGAGAGAGAGAGAGAGAGAGAGGAGTAAATAAAAGTTGTAAAATATGAAAATTGTTTGCGTTTTTAATAACTATGTGCAACTATTTTAGAGAAAAACATAAAAAACTATACTTTGCATTTTTGTCTTTTCACTAATATTCATTAAAAAACATATAATTTCCACTTGAGTTTTCCAACAAAAGAGAGAAGGTCAAGAGTAATTAGATAAATGCATTCTGTTTTTAAAAACTCTGTCCTGGTGACAAACCTATTAGAACAAAGAATTTCTTTAGACGACTATTCAGCTTAATGGCCCTGGACCTAGAGTCAACTCAATGCCACATTTGATTTTGCCTATTAATGAACAACATTCCTAAAACTGGCAAAATGGTCATATCTTTTCCCTACAATCTTACTGTGCATATTTAGATAACAAAGCTTTTTTTTTTTTTTTTTTTTTTTTTTGGTAATAAAATTAGAAAGACCCCAGTGTGGTGCTTCCTTCAAAGAAAAAACAGAAATACTTGGCAAAGCTCTAAGATTTTAGACAGATATACTAGTATGAATTTTAACTCACCTTTCAGAGACTTCAAACCCTTCAGGACTCTAGCCCAATGCACCATTCCATCATCTGCGTGGGTAAAAAAGTCAAAGGTGAGGAAGGAGCTTTTACATCCCCCAAGGAAACTAGCGAGAGAAGAACAGAAGCTAAAACCACAAAGAATGAAATTAGACCCAACAGTTCATCCTCAAGAGCAGGGAATTTCAAGAGCCCTCCAAATAAGAAGGAAGGTGTCGGCAGAAGCTAAGATAGAAAAGCAGGACACAAAAGACAAGAAATGCTAAGTTTGAGAGTCTTTTCCTTATTGGAGGAAAATCAAACGCAACAACAACAGTAACAAGCGACAAGGAGCAATGAGAAGACAAAGCAAAGAAGATAAGGAGCAAGGTTGGAAAATAAATAGACTGTGTATGTTTCAAATTATGTGAAAATATTCCCAGGTTCTATGACTTGGTTGATGTTTCAGAAAAAAGTGTCTTTTTCCCTCCTGTCATGTCACCCTCCCCTCAACAGTGCTGGGAACTGAACCTATATAAGCAAGGGCCGCATTCTACCACAGAGCTTCAGTCCCCTTAGCCCTTAGAAAATGTGAATATATAAAACCGATGGGAGAAAAAAAATCAAGACCTAAAACATCTCACTTACTGGATTATGTGGTTTACACACAACTCAGGAGACTTGGCTGGGTACCATGGACTGTGCCTTGATTAGAGTAAAACCATTATCTCAACATGGCGGGTGTTCATAGGAGTTCAGTGGCCCTCAAACCAAATCTCTGTGTGATGTGTAGTGATATATTGTATATTTAATAAAATGTGTCTGGAATATCAGAGGACAGAGTCACTCACAGCCAAGGTATGAAGGTCAGGGAGTGGTGACCCAGGCCTCTAATCACTAGGAAGACAAGGATCCCTCTGGATCTCTGTAAGTTCAAAGCCTAACAGCCAGGCGGTGGTAGCACACTCTTTAATCCTAGCTCTAGCATAGTTGAACCAGGGAGCAAATGGCTGGGTGAGGAAAGAAATATAAGGCAGGAGAAGGCAGAAATTTAGCATTCTGCCTGAGCAACCAGTCAGGCTGAGACCCTGTGAAGACAGCACTTACCCTGTTCAGCCTGAGAAGTTGGCTGGGTGAGAATGGGCTGTGGTTCTCTCTCTGATATTCCAGTTTGTCCTTAATACCTTGCTCTGGGTTTTTATTATAATATCAAATAGAATTCATGCTATAGTGGTGTCAGATTTTCATTATTTTAGCCTTTTATTTTGATGCATTTTCAGAATTACAGAAACTGGGAAATATAACATGAAGAATTCTCCTAATTCTTTTCATCCTGTGGTATTTGTTTTGTCCATCAGTCTCACTACACATACAGATACTATACAGACGTAGACAAACGGTCAATCATTCCCCTCTGTCACTGACTACAGTGAAGGATTAATTCAGTACAGGTTGTCACCTCCGTCTCTGTCTCTCATCATTTTTACAAGTCAATTTATTTTGTAATATACAGTTCAGTTTGGGGTGAGAGGCTTTAAACTTTTCAAGGCCTTCAAGCACTAAATTCTAAAGATTTCAATTTCCCTCTTAGGCTTATTTATTAAATTGCAGTCCAGAAACTTCAGTGTTTTTTTTTTAAAGGCTTACCATCTATGGGTAATGTTTTCAATAGCTTCATATGCTCCGGATCATTTAACTCAATCCCCGATTTTCTTAGCATGTTTTCCAGATTATTGACATCTATCTTTTCACCTAAAAAGTTGGGAATAGTGAGAGGTAGATATATTAACTACTTCATATTTCAGGTTGGGTAATTAAAGCAGAATAGCATCCTTTCACACTGCTCTGGATTGGAGAAAACTGGAATGTTAAATGTCAACAGTGTTAACAAAAATCATATAAAAATTCAGAGTGCTATGTATTGAACCTGGGTATTTCAGAGAGAGGTTAAGAGGGCAGGTTCACAGAATGCAGGATTTCTTATTAATACAATTTTATGGGTATTTCTGTATTATTTTTGCCAAATTTATAAACTCTAAGAAGTTTTTTTTTCTGTTGGAAAAGTTCTAGCAGAAGTTTTTCTCATTTCAGGGGAGTGTTGGAAAAACAACAGAAAACCACCAATTATTATAACGATCCGAGGGCTTTGGTTTGGTATGAATTCATCACTAACCTGTGAAAGCTTTTGCTTCGTTCATCATAGTTTTTATATCAACTTTCCCATCAGCTGCAAGATGACAAATAATCAGAATAAAGATAAGAAACAAGCAAGATTCAGTAATAGTTATTATTGCATTTTTCTTCTTCATTAGTGGTAAACAAAACAGGTTTTAATTCCAAAGTGAAGCTATATTGACAATGTAGCATAAGATATTAAAACTTCTAGCCACATATATGAAAGAATGCATTTTGTTTTGCGTTGCTTCTAAGCACTTTAATCTTGGGTGAATTCCTGTTATTCATCTAGATTACAGGGACAAAACTGACAGAAATTTATGCTACATTTCAACACTGTAAGTTTGAAAGATTTCCATTCATACGGAGTTTGCTCATATCCACAATCTATGCAGTGTTATAATGAAATTGAACAGACCTCACCAATGCTTTGCATTACACATAGAAGTTGTTAATGTCACATATCAGTGACACAGCCTTTCTATACCAGATATTTGAGGTTTGTTTTTAGTGACTATTTACCCACCATTTACCTGGTAGTAAAAGACAAAATTTAAAATACAAACTATGCCTATACAACAGGACTCACATATAACATTCTCAAAAAAGAGATCAAAATGAGCAGAAATGAAAAACTTAGGACAATTGAGATTTTAGTTTAGTGAAGTAATTATGTCTCTGTAATATTTTGTTGCAATGTATCTTTAAAATTGGTTAAAAAACAAACCAATATGTATGTGTGTATGAATGAATGTATATGAATTGGAGTATTGTGCCAGATTTTGGAAAATAGGGTCTAGCTGCAACATGCTGACCAGACTTACTACTGCCTTAGTTTATGACAAGGGACTAAATAGATGGTACACGCCTATCTCTTTGAAACTTTGTTTCTGTTTTAAATTGACTGGAGAAAACAGTCTCTGAATTTGAAGCCATTTGGAGAGAAGTTTGATCCTTACACTCCCAGTGAGTCTTTGTTTCTCCTCTACTTCAATTGTCTTTAAACTGTCTTGTGCTGCAGTGCACTTTCCTTTATATCATCCCTGATGGTCTTCTTTCCCTGGCCTCATCTTGGTCCTTTCCTATTCCTAGTGACAACTCAGCAAGATACAGACTTCACAGTAAAAGAGGTTATTCTCTTGATGAAAATGCCAAGGAGGAGGTTTTGGTCTTGCTTATGTGTGTATGTGTGTGTGTGTGTGTGTGTGTGTGTGTGTGTGTGTGTGTGTGTGTCTGTGTGTCTGTGTGTCTGTGTATGTCTGTGTGCCTTTATGTATGTGTATCTATGTGTCTCTGTGCATCTAGTATCTATATGTACATGTGTCTCTCTGTATGTGCATATGTCTGTATATGTCTAGTATTCATGTGTGTGTGTCTATATGTATGAGTCTCTGTGTGTGTATGTTTCTGTGTGTCTGGTATTCGTGTGTGTGTGTGTGTGTGTGTCTGTGTGTCTGTGTGTGTGTGTAGACTGAAGAGAAACCATGGTTGTTATTCCTGAGATGCTGTCTACCCTGATTTTTGAAACAAAACCTTTCTCTGGCCTAAAACTCACGATTATGTTTGGTGCCCTGGCCAGGCATCCCAAGGTCTGAGCCAGTCTACCTTCACCTCTCTGGTGCCAGAGATAAGTGAGTATATGCTAAGTACTCAACTTTTTAATTTAAAAATGTGTATAGGTGTGTGTCTGTCTTCATGCATATCTGTGCGTCACTTGCCTGTGGAGGTCAGAAGAGGGCACTAGAGTCATTGGAACTGCAGTCACAGATGCCTGTGAACAACCATGTGAGTGTTGGGAATTGACCTGGGTCCTCTGGATGGGAAGAGCCATCTCTCTACCTCCACTACTCAGCTTTTAATGTGGGTTCTGGGAACCAACTCAAGCCCTCAGGCTTGGGGGGCAGACACTTTACCTAGTGCGATGTCATCCCTGCCCACGTTCTGAGTTCTTTTCAAATGGCCTGATGCCAAGGTTCTGAGGAGGTCTGTATGCTTAATCACACAAGGTTATGACATGATGCTGCTAATAGCAACAACAACACTTTGTAATCAGGCTTAATATGCTCTTTCATGGATGGAAAAAGTGAGGCACAGAAAGGACATTAAGGTAATACGAGCCAGAACCCAAATCAGGCAGCCTGGCCCCAGAATCTGTACTTTCACAGTTTTGTCATTCTGGTGCTGAATGGGAGATGCTTACCACTGATTGGCAGGCTTTGTGTTAGATCCTTAAGTTCTTTTCCTGAGAGGTTTATCCCCATGTTCTTCAGAAATTCGTCCATTTTTCCAGCTTTGATTTTCCCTTCTAAAAAAAGAGATACAAGCAAGAATGAAATATATTAACTTTAAAATGTCACAAACACGATGATCCTATTTAGATTTGGATAACTGGATGACTGCTGTTCATCAATCTTTCAAATTGTTTGTCTTTGCTGTCTATCAAATTGTATGAATGAAAGCAAGTCTTTTTAAAATTGTAAATATTTAGATTTCACTTGGGAATCTGATAAGCTTTTGGGAATTTCCCCCCAAATCAGGGAAAATCTTCCTACAATTAAAAATATAAAATTAAATGCAGTGCACTTACTGGAACTACTAGGCTTCTAGGAAAGAGAAATTCATAGACAGCAGAGCAGAGACTCCAGAGCTGGAGGAAGGAGGAAATAGTAGCATTTCCTAATAGGTACAAAGTTTGTCTTCATAAGGACAGAAAGGCTCTGGGGGCCAGCAGTGGACATGGCTGCACAATGCTGTGAACATACCCAGTGTTACTGGGGTGTACATTTAAAGTGGTAGACTGTGCTATTCATATCTTTCCATAATAAAAAGTGGCAAATTACAGGGGGTTCTACAGAAGATCTTAATGACAGAGCCAAAGCAGTGTGCCTGCCAGAAGGGGGTTCATGTCTGAATGTCCAGGCGAGAAAGTAAAATGAACCACAGCACTCCTTGTACAGCTGCTTTCCTACCGTAAACCTGTTACCTGTAAACGTCTTTAAACCCTCCAGCAGCCTCTTCTCATAGGTTTTTCTACCATCTGTAGGAACAAACCATTCAGGCCAAGGATAAATGAGTTATTATGACAGTATAAAAATAATTTCAAAAGTATATCTCTAGACCAACTTTCCATTTTCTTCCAGTTTTAAAAAATGTATAGTAACGTTTTATGACAGAGAACTTTGTGGTGATATACTGTGTATCTAATAAAGTTTGCCTGAAGATCAGAGGGCAGAGCCAGCCACAGAGCTGGCCATAGGAATCAGGGAGTGGTAATGCACACCTTTAATCCTAGCACTTAGGATCCCATGCCTCTGCTGTCAGCTAGGAAAGTTGAATCAGGAAGTGATAAGGCAGGGGAAGACAGGATTTTGCCCTTCCCTTTCAGCTGAGGACTCAGAGGTGCTCAGTCTAAAGATTCGTGAGAAGTGACTGTGGCTTGTTCTTCTGTCTCTGATCATTCAGCTTTTCCTCAGTAAGTGGCTCCAAGTTTTTACTATAATATCAGTTAGGATTTGTGCAATAGAACCTTTAAAAAGCTAAGCATTTTTTTTCTCTTTGATGTGTATTAGGAAGACTTTTTGCTGTTGTGAGATTAACCTTAGAAAATGAATTTAAGGGAGAAAAAAATTATTTTAGGTTTATGGTTTCAGGGGTTAGGTCATAGTCAACTGGCCCTATGTTTCTTTTGCAGAGATGAACGAGAATACCATGGCAGAAATGAGGTACTCTCCTCCCAGCTGAGATGCTCTCAGGGATGGAGAGAAAGAGAGAGAGAGAGAGAGAGAGAGAGAGAGAGAGAGAGAGAGAGAGAGAGAGAGAGAGAGAGAGAATGCCCATGTAAAAGCTTCCACCTTCTCCACCAAACTTCCATCTGTGACCCCAGATTACTGGGTAGATGCCACATTCAGGGTGGGTTTCCTCCATCCTTAATCATGTCTGGAAACAATCACAGGCACACTCCTACTTTAATAGGCACACTTTAGTAATCTCTCAGGCACTCCTCAAAATGATGAGGATTAGCCATCGTTCTATGTAGCCAACATGATGCTGAAGCATATAACCTATTATTTCTTCTTTTGCTTTTTATATTCTGAAACCTAAACACCACCCCACTTCATTTTCCTTGCTTCTTTGCTTAACATTAAACATTCTTATAAAATTAAGAGTAGCAATATCCATTTCTTAGCACTGAAGCATAGTGATGACATGTTTATTTCCAAAGGAAGAACTAACTGCACAATTACATATGTCTTTTTCAGGTAGGATTAAGCTCTATTGTTTTTGACAGGCTTTTTCACTGAGAATCAAACAAGACAGTGTTTGTACAAAAACTTGTAAATCTAAGCTTCCCAAAAAGTTACACGGAGGGCACTTTTAGCCGCAGAACTACACGATTTAGGTTCTTAGTCACTGAAACTTGTTTATTACTCTGTGGGTGTTAGTAATCCATGGCTTCACCCCCCAGTTAGTTACCAGTGTTACCACCAACTGGCCACTGCCAGCTGCTACACCAAAAAAAAAACCCCACAAAAAACAAAAACAAACAAACAAACAAACAAAAAAAAGGTCTCTAGATGTTGCCAATGTCTATTACAAAAAAAAAGAAAGAAAAACATAAAACAGCCAACCAGAAAACCCCTCCCTCTGCCTGAAACCGTTGTGTCTCTTTTACACACTCACAGCCAGCTCGCAACTTCTCCATCAGAGTCGCAAAGTCCTTATTTGTGAGCTCCACCCCCATGTTTTCCAGAGCATCTTCCAAATCAGTCATATCAATAGGCTCCCCTATAAACAAGAAATAAGAATTTAAAAAATTACTTAAGTATTCTCACCTTAGGATTGCTCTCAACTACATATGAAGAGCAAAACGTCAGTCTACACCCGGCTAGAAAGTTACTTCCTCATAATCATGGGGAAAGTATAACACAGTGCACACCTGTGGAGGGAGTGAGACATCAGAGCATTCTAAGTGGACAGCATTCATATATTAGACAGTAAAATTTATGTTAGTTTGTTATGTGATGCTCTATATCCCTACCTGAAACTTTATTAATCATGAGTCCTTTAAACTCCATAGTTATAAATAATGTTACTGAGAAATACTTAAGAGAAAAAGGCTAGTTAAAGGCAGACAATCAAAATTTTTGCATAGAGGGGCTGGTTGGAGAGAAGTTTCAGTGGTTAGGGTATTTGCTGCTCCTGCAGAGGACCTAGGTTTGATTTCTGCCATCGACATACTGGCTCGCAATTATCTGTAACTCTAGTTCCAGGGGATCTGATACCCCCTTTAGGCCTCTATACATACATGAAAAACATTTGTGTGTGTGTGTGTGTGTGTGTGTGTGTGTGTGTGTGTATGTGTGTGTGTATTTGGCACAGAAAGAGTAACTGAAATATAGCTAATCTACATTTTAATTCTAGTAAATTAAGAGATGTACTATTTATCAATAAAGGATAAAATATTTGAATAATGGCAGTAGCTATTATAGAAAAATCAATGAGATCTAGAAGAACTGTTTATGCTCTTAGGTCCATCTCAGCAGTTTATCACTTACCTAAAGTTGATTTTACTTCATCTAGAAGCTTATTGAGACCAATCTTCCCCCCATCTGTGAGAAAAGACACAGACAACTAGATGATACATATTTCAAATATATAACATGCTTACTTATTACTTTAGTTAAAATCTAATCCTTTTTGTTATATTTTCCAAATTTTATACTTAATTTATAGCTAACAGAATTGAGCAAATCTTCCAACAAAATAAGATCATCTTTGTCCTGAGCCATATGGGCTCTCATGTTCTAACATACTTTTTACCTTAGGGGGAGTATAAAATTTAGTTTACACTAGCCATAAAGTTTTGTCAGTGGTCAACACAAATAAAAAAAATTTCATTTTTGCTTAAGATACTTCTCTGTTATATTTTCAATCACTGTGGCTTTCTGGATACTTTTATATATGTGATACAACTACTAAAACATTTTATTCTTCTCCATATACTTCCTCATTAAAATATCTGGTAATTTATTTATTAAATATATAAAACATTAATATATGTTAGTTTATATAATTATTGGTTTTGGAGGTATAGTATCTACAAATCAGTCATAACTAAAAGAAGTCTAATTTGCTCATTCTCTTTCATGTGCCCAAGCACTTCAGACTCAGCCTTCATAAGCTCCAGAAAATGAACTGTGTTAAAATAAGGCAAAAACTTAGATGGAGAGAAATGGAATGGACAATAGAGCAATAGAATTAAGAAAAATGTTGGTTCTTTGAAAAATTTAATAAAATTGAAAAATCATTAGCCAGCACCTTAAAGCAAAAAAGAATGGTTTCCAACACTTGTTGAAAAGCCAGTATTACTCCATCACCCAAATCAAATAAAGACAAAATATGACAGGTCAATATCCCTGTTAAATACAGACACAAAAAATTCAGCAAATACTTATAAACCTCATTTAAGAACACACCAAAAGATCATTCATCATGATCAGCCTGCCTCCATTCCAGAGATGAGACATGGCTCAATACGTACAAATCAGTAAATGTCATACACCACATAGCTGAATACAAGAACATAAATCACATGATCACTGAAAACAAACAGAAAAGACCTCAGAGAAAGCCTAACATCCCTTCATGATAAAGACCCTGAAGATACAGGGATAGAGGGAATATACATAGTTTCAGAACCATTTAAGTTTGGCTTATATTGCAGATATCTGGAGATAATCCTTTGAACTTCAAAAACACTGAGATGTTATAACTTCATGCTCACCTTTGACTTGAAGGTTCTCACTCAGATTTTTACGTTCATTCTCTGTGAGTTCAATTCCCATGTTTCCAAGAACTTTGTCTAGGTCACTGAGATTAACCATCCCTTCTTAGAAAAAAAGGAGACACTTATATGGCTTCAGTGAATTCAAGATATTACTACACCTACATCTTATTTAATAGATGTTATTACCTAAGAGGCATGATGGAAAAACAATGATACAATAAGTTATATCAATGACAAAAGGTTAGTAAAGAAATTATTCATGGAACTCATTTCACTAAATGTTGCCTGGGAGGGAAAGGGGCCATATAAAAAAGAAACTTTTTCTGGGTGGTGGTGGTGCACACTTTTAATCTTAGCACTTGGGAGGTAGAGGCAGGTGGATCTCTATGAGTTCAAGGCCAGCCTGGTCTACAGAGTGAGTTCCAGGACAGGCTTCAAAGCTACCCAGAGAGACCCTGTCTTGAAAAAAAAAAAAGGAACAGCTGTTAAACTAAAACAGAAGTAGTAGAGGCCATTTTTGGTCTTGAAAGCTTTGACTTTTAGGCACAAAGTTATAAAATAACTCTTTGCAATATAAAAATAATTTTCAAATCATTTTTTCCCTTTTGGTATTCTGGGACAACTCAAGATTATATGCAGAGATACAAATAAGGATATTTCCTAATAAAAGCAATTCGTAAGGAAGCATAAATAATTAGTAAGCATTGAATACTTATGAATACAGACATAGGAATTTAACATTTAAATTGTTACCTTTGAAAGACTTTACAGCATCCAACACCCTGTTCTGATATGTCTTCCCAGCAGCTATGAGACAAAGTAAATCCGTGTCAGAATGACAATCTTGTAGATACTATGTTTTATGACTCTGAAAACTGCTTTTCACGTTTATTCTAAAATGCAAGTCGGAATGGCAAACCTTGAAAAGGTGACAAATTACTATGAGCTTTGTCACTCAAGACATGTACCAGGACCACTCTTTTGCTGCCTCTATCACTATTACCATGGCCATCATCCCAGCAACCCAGCCCAGCAGCCCAGCCATTAACATTTATCAGTGTTTAACTACATGCCCATCACTTTTCAAGGTGCTTTATTTCATCCAGTTCTCACTCCCAGCTTAATGCAGGATTGAGGATGCAGAGTGGTTAGGAGTAGCTCATCCAAGATAATACGGTGACAGTTAGTGGAACCTGGATTTGAAGGCACAGACTCAGACTTGGGACTCCTAACACTGCACTATATCAATTCCTTCCCTTTCATTGCCTCTCTATTTTTCCATTTTGGTCCTTGTGCTAAATCTTCACTCTTCATTTTTCTTTCTTTCTCTGATCATAACTAAGCTTCATAATTTGGGATAAATACTAAATTATAGTAATTACTTAGGATCAAAGGTTTTAATGATTTTAAGAGGTAAAATTTAATTAATAACTACATAGCTTCCAGATAACATGGAATCTAATTAAATAGTTGATGAAGTCCTAGAATTATTAGTGGGAATGTAATAGAACATTCTTACAACTGCTTGTAAATAGCCATAAAATGAATTCCGTCATAAGGCTAAAGAGATAACCATGTGTCTCACCATCAGTAGGCAGGGCTTTATTGAGCTCTGAGCATTCTGCATCTGTTAGCTGGACCCCCAGGTTTCTGAGATAATTTTGAAGATCATTTACATCAACCTTCTTTCCTTTAAAAATAAGAATACAATTATTTGAGAATTTAAGGACTCACTTAATGATTTCAAATAATGTAATACTTATGCCCGCCTAAAGAGTCAACTACAATTTAAGACCATGCAAGAGAATAATGAAATTTTCTCTTTTTCTGGAAAGGGAGAGAAAAAAGAAAGAGGAAGGGGAGAAGGAGCAGAGGAGGAAAAGAGAAAGGAGAAGAGGGAGGAGGAGGAGGAGGAGGAGGAGGAGAGAATGAGTTTTAATGGAGGAATTATTAAAATTATGTAACTTATTGAAGAATGTCTCTCAGTCTAAAGTCAAGTTTGCCTGTACTGGCTAGTGATCACATAGACAGGTGATATAAAGATTCACATTCTCACCAGGTACTTTTTGATCTGATTTATGTGATTAAGTGGTTACAGCAACAAGGGCAATGATTTTATATATTTACTATGTCTATATGAGTTTTGAGTAGACAATGCTCTATAGCAATTTTTAGAAAACAAATTACAGAGTGAAACAACATGCCATGAATATACACTTCACTGATCTGCTTTAAAACCTGAATTATATAATATCCAGCTATAGTGAATACAATCTCAATAACAATAAAAATACATTTTCATAGTCAGTGACTGGGCAGCTAGTAAATGTAAGTAATAAACGGTATAAAGTTCAAAAATGGCAACTTTGTGGTTAAGTGTTTACTCACCAGAAATTTTTCTTAGTTCATCCATTGTCTTTTTAAGAGTGACATTCCCATCAACTACAAAATAATAAAAAGCCAAATCATCAACATGGATTCAAAATTCTATACAAGATACTACAGAATGCATCTCCTAAAACTTTCTCTAGAATTTTTTTTTTACAATTTTACTTAAAAATTTTTCAAGGTTGAAAGGGACATGTTGCCCTACATGTTAAAATTCCTATAACAGTCATGTTATTCTGAATTTTCTATCTTTTGAGTTACTCTGGGCACAAAAAAATCGAATTTTGAGTCTATCTTTGGAATTAATTTTCTTGCTTGGAACTGTCAAGTATACCCTCCTTTTTAATACACGAAGCAAAACCCAAGACTGGTTCATATCACAGGCTGCTGGTTCAACTGGATTAGGGAGATTGTCCGATCTACCATTAGTTATTAATGTTTTCATTTTCATTTGATTTGCTATTTGATAGTAAATGTTGCTATTATAAAACATCTAGAATATTATACTGAATTATATTATGTAGCAGTGAACTTTGCATATTGTAGAGGCCTACTACTTTCAGTTAAACGAAGCAGCTCTTGAGCATCTCTTAGGAGTTGCTGTTGTTTCTCAGACAATAGACAAATAGTAACACATGGAATGACAGCTTGTCTGGGATACTAGGTATTTGTAAGTGACAGTGACCCTGAGAAATGGCACTGAGAAAGCTGCCAGGTGGAGGTGCTGAAGCTTAAAGAGCAGTCATGGAGGTGACATGTGATGAGACCTGAAGAAGAGGATGGGCAGATGTCCGAGAGATGGCTACTCCAGAGTGTCTTCAGAGGCTTCAGAAGGTGGCATGACTGCCTGGCGTGTGTGAGGATGGGTGTTTCTAGAACGGGCTAAGCACAGGAAACCAGCAGAAGATTTCAGGAGACTACACAAATCATATAAAACTTCACAAGTCCCAGTAAGGACTCTGACTTTAACCCTGAGAGAAACTAGGAAGCTCTGGAGAGTATTTTGAGCACAGGAGTTTCATGATGCGCTTTGTGCATTAACAGGATAACTCCAGATGCTATGCAGAGAGCCAGAATCATATCCAATCCTTGCATTATTATTATGGCTCTATCTTCAGAATCATGTTTTTTTCTGCCACAGTTACTAGCTCTACCAGTGTTTCTATGTTCCAGTTTCATCATTCTTCTGGATTACTGCAGTGTCTTCTAACTGTTCTCTGTTTCCTGACATTTCCTTTTTACCATTTCTCTATATTGTATCCAGACTGGACTCAGCACACCTGTGGCACACAGACATAATACAGATGCAAGCAAACCACACACACACACACACACACACACACACACACACACACACACACACACACACATCTTACAGATCTCTCCCTGTTTAGCCACATAGGGAGAGCATTGCCACCATGTCATATAAGGGTGACCTGACAAGTGTAAAGTTCTCTTTATAGGGAGACTCCTCTGCTCCCGAAAATCTCAGAGATGTTAAAGGCTTACCATCCTGCTGCAGATTCTGAATCAGGTCTTCAAATTCCTTTTCTTCAAGTTTTATGCCCATGTTCCCCAGAAGAAGATCCAGTTTATCGGTATTAATAGTCCCTTTTTGTGAAAGACACCAATATATGAACAAAATTTAAGGAATCAAAAGTTTCAAAATTATTACATTTTATACATTGTTATCATTTTCAGCAGACAAAAAAGATCCACAGCTCAACAAATAGTAACAAGAGCAAAGAGAGTCCATAATGGACTTACTCACAGAAGCAGAACCCTTCCCCTGGGAGCCTGGCCTCAAGCACCAGTCCACACTGCACAGTTTGAAAGGATCTGATGGATCTGCACTGTCAATGCAGCAGAGGGGATGAGTGGTCTTGTGGGTTTGTTTTATTTTTGCCCGTATGTACAGTTTACCTTGTATTTTCTGAAGCTTCAGATTGTTTCTACTAATGGCCAAATGCCCCTCATAAATCCTCTCTATTCTTTACTTTTAAAAAACATTTCTAGTGAGGTCCATTTGTTTCCCCTCAGTCCCACACTTACCAGAGGGGGGGGGGTTCTTCCTAAGATCAGCAAAGCGAGCAAAGGGCAAGTAACCCACAAGAGAAGCCAGAGGGTGACAATCACAGTACCACAGTGCAGTGACAATGAAATGTGACTTTCACATCTACCTGTGTGTCATGGGTGCTCTCACTCACCTTTAAGAGACTTCAGACTGTCCATCAACCTATTATTATAGACCGTTCCGTTTTCTGTAAGAAATGTACATTTCAGGTCAAAGACATCTGGAAACTCACTAAGGTAGAATATAAAAGCTATACTTTGAGAAAGACTTATTTGACCATGTGTTTGACAGGTTGATTGACAGCCATAGATCAAGAGGCAGAGACAGTTCTTAGCACAGCTTTCTTCTTATGATCAACAGCAGTTATTCATTCCTGCTGCCCTGACTGCTTTCTCTTTTCCTGCCTTGTTATTAATCTATTTCTCAATTATATTGTCCCAGTCAGGTTCTCAGTCATGACTTAATGTTTAGTCATTCCACAGCTGCAGCACAATTCTGTGCAGAGAATCTCGAGATGTATGTTCTTTCTTTCACAATCAAATAATGGTAATTTTAAAGCTTGCCACCAACAGGGACTAAAGAGATAGCTCAGGTGGTAGGGTGTGTTTGCTGGGTGGATCTGAATTTGTTCCCAGAACTCATGGGGGAAAAACACACAGGGGGAGGAAACAGGAGGATGTCTGGAGCTCACTAGCCAGCCACATAAGCCTAAAAAACAGGCTGACACACACTCTCTTTCTCTCTTTCATGCACACACACATACACAAACGTGTACCACTAAGTTCTCTTTTCTTTACCTCCCTCTCTTCCTCCCTTCCTCTCTCCCCCCTCCCTCCCTTTCTTCCTTTATTTTTTCAGACAGGGTCTTACTATGGATCCATGGCCAGCCTGAACTCTCTATTAGCACTAAGTTCTTTCAAAGAACTAATGTTAATATTTGAAATCTTACCATTGACTGGCAGATTTTTTAACAGCTTCAACATTTCTTTTTCCTTGAGGTCAACTCCTATTTTTTGCAAAAGATTTTTCACATCATTGACATTAGTCTCTCCTCCTTCAAAACACAAAATAAAATAATTTAAATTCTTCTACTTTTAAAACACATATAAACCCCATCTCATCTCACCTTATTCCATATTAATTTTACTGCTTGATAAGGAGTAAGAACAGTGTACTACACACACATACACTCACTGACACATACACACATTACAGACATTCACTCACATACATACTCACACACACTTACACACACTCACTCACACACATACACTCACACACAATACACTCACTGACACATACACACACTCACTCACATACATATACACACACACACACTCATATACATATACTCAGTGACACATTCACACATACTCACACACATACACTCACACATATACACTCACCACACATACACTCACTGACACATACACAAATACAGACATTCACTCATATACATACTCACACACACACTCACTCACACACATACACTCACACACAATACACTCACTGACACATACACACACTCACTCACATACATACACTCTCACACACACACTCACATACTCAGTGACACATTCACACATACTCACACACATACACTCACATGCACAATTGGATTTGAATAAATAGTTTTGCTTAACTATTAATATGAAATAAAAGTGAAACATTTTATTTCATATTAATAAAAATAAGACAACACAGTTAAAATCTAGTGTGAACTACCAAAGCACATTTTTAAAATCTTATTTATCTAATGTATACAATATCCTAGTGAATTGGGACTTCAGTATCCAAGCAAGTAAGTTATATCAGGTTTCTGAACATTTTTAAATAATAAAATCAACCATATCTTTATTGGAATTTTACTCTACCATTCAATGATTTAATCTATAATTTTCTTTTTTCTTCCTATTGGAATATTTGCATGTCATATGTAAATATCAAATAACTTTCTACCAATACACAAAACTAAAAGCTTGTTACAAAACTAAAGACAATAAACAACACATTTCTAAGACATTAGATAAATCAGATAAAAGTTTTACAATACAAAAGTAACATAGATAAATCAAATATAATTTACAATTTGATTTCTACTAATTTATTACCTGTGAGAGTTTTTACTTCATCCATCAACTTAGTAAGTCCAACCTTTCCATCAGCTGTAAGTAAAGGTTAAAAAATAGATTCAGCATAATAGACTCTTATTCAACCATAAAAATGATATTACTATGCTTTTGTACACTGTAAATATTTGTAACTCATATTGTTTTACTAAAATGCTGATTGGTCAAGTAGCTAGACAGGAGGTAGAGGTGGGGCAACCAGACTAGGAGAATGCTGGGAAGCAGAAGAACAGAGACGAACAACATCTAGGTGCAGAGAAAGTGGGATGAGAAAGCTACTCTGAGAAAAGCTACTAAGCTGCATGACTAAACATAAATAGAAATATGGGTTAACTTAGAGTATAAGAGTTAGCAAGTAATAGCCTATAGCCTGAGCTATAGACCAATCAGCTTGCAACTAATATAAGCTTTTGCGTGTTTATTTAAGACCAAGCAGCTGGGCCAGGTCAGAAACTTCTTACTACAAGTAGTGACAAAGAGGAGCCTTCTGCTGCTGAGTAGATCATGCCAACCTAGAGATGTCAGATCTGTCAAAGAACCAGATGCAGTGACATTATACATCTGTAATCTGAGAAGTTGGGAGGTCAAGGCAGGAGTGTTTTTAAATTTGAGGGGTCACAGTCTCTTTTCCAAGACAGGCTCAGCCACATGTCCTAACAAGCCAATTAAAAGACCCGAATTAATAGAGGGAAGCAGAAAAAAGAATATATTCAACATGGTCACACGGTGAAGAGGGACAAAGAGATCCAGGGTCCTAAGTCCTTCTTAAGGGTCCCGAAGAGAGAGTGAAGTAGAATGCTAACAATGTGCATATCTAAGTAGTTCCAGTAAAGATGTGACCCTGAGGATCACTGACACATCCTTGTCTGGACTTCAGTCTCATCCTGTAAGGTTGTCTGAAAAGTTGTTAGAACCATGTGAAGTCTTTCTCAGGGAGACAATTCTCCTCCTGGCTGATGCCTTTAACTACTCCCAGCATGAGATTCCTGGGTGGGAGTGCCATTTATTTTGGATCCATTATATCAGTAGACCAATAGTCAGATTGAGAGTCACAGTTGTCTTTTTAAAATGTCTTTATTTCCATCCAGTTACAGGAGGATCATAATAATGACACTCTTCTGGGCTAATTTGTGAGAGCCTGTCTCAATCAAACACCACAAAAGAATTAGCAAAGGTATTGAATCAGTTATTGAGTTTCTGCTCCTGGAAGGATGGCTAAACCCAACTGAAATGAATGAAGAGACCCTTAGCAGAGAATAGAAACTAATTAAACAGATAGCAAGGACAGCTAAACAGAAATAATGGAATATTTTCTCTCAATCTGTCAAATGTTAATGGACTAAACATTATTAATGTAATCATTACCTGTATATATTGTATATAGTTATTGTACTTATTATATATAGTTTTTTCTCATATTAGATATAACTTTTTAATTTTAGACAAAAATGGGGGATGTGGTGATATTCTGTGTATGCTCTAACAAATAAAGCTTGCCTGAAGATCAGCGGGCAAAATCAGCCACTAGATAGCTATAGATGCCAGGCAGTGGTGGCACACAACTTTAATAACAGCACTTAGGATTTTATGCCTTTGCTCCCAGAACTTGGGAGGCACACATATCTTTAATCATAGCAATTAGGGAGACTGAGACAGGAAGTGATATGGCTGGGTGGAGAAAGAAATAGAAGGTGGGAGGAGACGGGAGCTCAGTCCTTTTGGGCAGACTCGAAGAGGGAAGAAGTCTCTCTAGTGGTTGATGCCTCTGCTCATTCAGCATTTACCCTGATATCTGGCTTTGGGTTTTTATTAGGACCAATAGAATTCATGCTACATCTGGCATCCAACTTTTGATGAAAAAGCTGCTTGCCTGTGGCTTTGCTGGCTGGGTTTTCCATTCACAGTTAGCCTCTCATCACCAGCCAGCTCTGCCTTTTAGGCAGTTCCTATTACACATGTTTCTTCCCCCATGATCCCATGTGTACATTTTTCAAACAGTGTGTTTTCTCTCCTGGTGGGTTGTGGGTTTTCCCTGGATACCCTCCTGGGGCTGCTACCACACTAAGTAGCTGTCTCACTTCACAATCATCTGAATCATTGTTGTCAGCAGATTTGATGACTCAATTGGAATTTCTAAAAGGAGGAATTAGTTAAAAGAGAGATTTTTCCTACAGTAGAAAATGAAAAATAAGAGCTGGCGAGATAGCTCAGAAGTTAAGGACACTGACTGTTCTCAAAAAAAGTGAGTTATGTCTCTGATAATATGTTAGATAGTTTGAAAATGGAGCAATTAAATGAGAAGATAATTCAGTTTTACCTAATGTCAATTATATATTATTTGTTTGATCATTTTGTTTTATTATTTAAAAAGCTGGCTAATATGACTGCCAAGATAAAAGTTTTAGAAAAACTTGTTAAAACAGATAAAAGAGATATTCAGACCCAGACAGAGGAATTTAAATGAGAACCAATCTCGGCATTGCATTATAAGTTAGAGAGGAAAAGCCTAAGGTTTTCAAACAACCAACCTTAATTTATACAGTCACCTTACAGAAACTGCCAAATGATAGCTATCTTCAATACTGTGTAAGGGCTAAATGAACTTCTATGCAAATGTTAGATTTGAAGAGATTCAAGGAAGCAATAGTCTCACATGGCATGCATTCACCTTTTGTGAATCAGATGTTAAACCTGTGGTCAACATGCAATATAAATATCCCTCAAGACTGAAGAGATTTGGTTACAGGTTTCAGAGGTTGGTCCTCAATTACAATAGAGAACCTGATGGAAAGGTGAGGCTAAGACTATTGAACAAAGAAGTAAGGCTAGAGGTTTGGAAATCCCTCAAGACCAACTTCTTGGGGAGGGAGATTATGTTAATGTAGAAAAGCAATCTCTATATGATGACCACTCCCTGGCTTTATGCTGCGCAGCAGCCTTGACTACATGGGACAAAAACTGAAAAAGTAGGAAAAAAAACTGAGTCATTTACAAAAGTTATACAGGGCCCCCTAAAAAAACCTTCACTGATTTCTTACAGAGATTGACTTCAGCAGTATATAGAATGATACCAAATTCAGAAGCTAGACAAATAATAATTACTGCCTTTTGAAAATGCTAATGCATAATGCAAAGGGGTAACTAGGCTGTTAAAGGCAAGACTGGAATCCTTGGAAGAATGGATCCAAGATACAATCAATATTGAACCTCATAAACATGATGGTGCCTAAATAGAGGAGGTGATTTCCAGAGTTTGAAGAAAAATCCAAATGTCAAATGTTTCAATTACGGTAAATAAGGTCACTGCTCTGGATGATAGAACAGCTATAGAAGGGAGAACAAAAATATTGAGAGAAAACATAAAGTGAATATTTTGCCAAACTTCTATAAATGAACAAAGATCAAAATTAAAAATATGAATAAATAATACCATTAAAGGTCTTTTAGATATAGGTATGGATTTAACAATTGCATCAGAAATCTTGGCATCCAAATTGACCTCTTCAGGAGGTAAATGTTCAGCATTTTGGGATTGGAATGTTATCTCAGGTAAAACAGAGCAGGAGATGGGTTGAATGTTTAGAGCCAGAAGGACAGGGAAAAAAATTAAAGCCATATGTGGCTAATATAGCCATGAATTTATGGGAATGTGATTTGTTACAGCAATGGAATACTCAGATTAACATTCCTACAATCTCAGAAACATACCATAAGCTAACATATGTTTCTAGGAAAAATGTTAAAGGTGTTATAAGGAACAGTTACTGACCGACCAGTCAGGAACAAGAACAAGGTCAATAGCTGCTATTTCAAAGACACCAACAGCCCTACCTTTAAAATAGTTAATAGACAAATCTGTACAGGTTGAGAAGTGGCCTTTAGCAGAAATTTCAGGCCTTAAGACAGCTGGTATGGGAACAGTTAAATGCTTACTACTTTGAAGAATCAATCAGCCCTTGGAATTCTTCTGTATTTGTTACTAAAAAGAAATCTGAAAAATGGAGAATGGTAACAGATCTAAGAGCTGTTAAGAAGATATCATAGCAGCGTTATTTGTAATAGCAAGAACCTGGAAACAACCTAGATGCCCCTTAACTGAAGAATGGATTAACAAACTGTGGTACATCTACACAATGGAGCACTACTCAGCAGTAAGAAAAAATGATATCCTAAAATTTGCAGGCAAATGGATGGATTTGGAGAATATTCTCCTGAGCGAGGTATTTCAAACCCAGAAAGATAAGCAGGGGATGTACTCATTCATTATTGGACTCCAAACAAACAAACAAACAAGAAAAAAGCAAAGCATGCCCAAGCTGCAAACCACAACCACTGAACAGCTTGGGATCAGAAACACCCTGGACTGACTCCTTGGATCACACTCCCCCTAGAGGAACACCTGACTCAGTCTTGAGGTTGGGGGGAGAAAACTGGATCTGCCAGGAGTGGAGACTGAACTAAGCAATATTGGGACAGTGGGACCATGGGACTGCCTGCCGCCTGCCAAGGGAGGGGATGGGGAGTTGTGGAGAAGAGAGAATGAACTGATGTGTTGGGAGGGTGAAGGGACCTTGAATAAGGATATACAAGGATAGAAAGTATGACTTCTTTGTTCCTAACAATAATAATAATAATAAAAAGGAAGATATTCAGCCAATAGTCTGTAATTTTTTGTCTTCTCAGTTACCTAAAATATTGTCTCTTATAGTTATTGATTTAAAAGACTGTTTTTTTACTATACATTTACAAGAAAAAGAGAAAAATTTGCCCTCATGGTGGCTACTTATAATAATTCTCAGTCTATAAAGAGATATCAATGGAATGGTCTCCTATAAGGAATGTTAAATCGCCTCACCCTGTGCCAATATTTTGTGTAACAATCATTGGAAATTATACATAAGCAATTTCCTCAATCTAGTTTATCATTACATGGACAACATCTTACTAGCTGATTTAAATGTAGATAATTTAGAATGTTTGAAGAAATAAAATTTTGCCTTGTTAAGGATTACAAATTGCTCCTAAAATATAAAGAGGATATTCTATTAATTATTTAGGATATAAAATAGGTCTACAAAAACTTTGACTGCAAAAACGTGAAGATTGGGAGAGATTGATTGCGTACTCTTAATGACTTTCAAAGATTGATAGGAGACATTTCCAATCTTTGGCTCACTATTGGAATAAAATATCATGAACTGAGTAATTTGTTTCAGCCTTTAAATAGCAACAAGAATTTAAATAGTCCAAGAGAATTATCAATTGAAGCTAAGAGAGAATTGGCCTTGGTGGAAAAGAAATCATAGGATGCATATTGGATCATATGGACCTAGAGCTTAACTTCATTCTGGTTATTTTACCCTCTATGCATTCACCTACAAAGATTTTAATGAAAAGGAAAGATATTATATTAGAATAGATATTTATACCATATAAACAGAGTAAGAAATTAAAGACATGTAGAAAAGATTTCTAATTTGATATTAAAAGAAAAATTAAGACTTTATTAATTGTCAAGAATAGTCCCAGAAGAAATCATAGAACCTATGACTAATGATGAAACTGACAAATTATGGGCAGAAAGTGAACTTTGGTGAAGAGCTTGCAGTAATTTTTTTGGGGAGAGATTAACAACAAATATCCCCAAAGCAAAAGAATTCAATTTATAAAGAGAACTAACTGTATTCCTTTTCATATTGCATGGGGAACACTGATTTCTGGATTCCCTACATTTTTTACTGATGCTAATAAATCAGGAAAGGCAGGTTGCAAATCAGAAAATTTAGGTAAGGAAGCTGACGTTGGATGTCTTTCTGTATGTTGTGAATATCATTCATTAATAAAATAACTGTCTTGGCCTATAACAGGCGTCTTAGAAGCAGATGGGGAAATTGGAGCATAGATAGGGGAAGGAGGGCAGAGTCAAGGGAGACTAGTCTAGCTGTCCAAGAATCAACATGTAAAAGTAACATAGATAAGCCACCGGCCCTGTGGCAAGTCAGAATAATGGAAATGAGTTGAATTAAGTAACAAGAGCTAGTGAGCAATATGCCTGAGCCATAGGCCTAGGAGAATGAAATTAATATAAGTCATTGTGTGATATTACAGACTATTTAAGATAATAAAAAGATTCAGGTTAGTAGTAATTCACCCATTACAATTGAACTTATAGTCATTTTAGGTTTGTTTCAAGGTCAAACAAATATATTTTAGAGTGACTGTCTTCAAATACTCCAGAGTATTTTTTTTTTTTTACTGCTGTATATAGACTGGTGGGCTTGCAGAGTGAGTGGGAACTTGCTGGACCCACAGGCTGTGAAGTACACTGGGGTGTGGGGGGGTGGGTATCAGTGGCTCCTGGTAAGCGGAAAAACTAAAGTAAACCCAACCCTGAGTGTGACAATTGACCCTCAGTGGCTGCCCATCAGCTTGTATCAGTAACAACTAAAATAGACTCCAGTGTTAGACCTCAAGTTAACCCATTTGCCCAAGGATCAGGTAACTTCCTAAGAGTCTGGAAGTTGTAGTTCTTAAAAAAAATTAACACCTTCTCAAGGACCAGGTAATTTCCTAGGATTCTGGAAGTTGGAGCTCTTGGAAAATAACAAAGCCTCATGGGAAAGTACAGTGGCCCATGGGTTTTGCCCATATAAGCCCATTAAAGACCACTTACCTGAAAAATTTCCAGGTGGTGGTCCTGACCAACATTCCATCTTGGTCAGTATTTAATACTTTTTAATAAAAGCTTGCTTAAATTCAGCCAAAATGGTGAAACTGGTTTTTCGGACAAATTTCAGGCCCCAGTGAGATAATTCCACCTCAAATTCTTTTTTCTTTATTATGAATAAAGTCATATATTTTATCTGTGTATACCCTTCCCCCTCCTGCCCCTTCCAGTCACTCTCTCTAGGTTCTCCCACAATGAACAGCCATGCTTGGAAAAGGAAGTAGCAGTTATATTTAATTGAGACTTCCTTTTTGTCTTTGATAAGTCATAGAAAACTTTTTAAAACCCTGACACTTCCTGTCTGGTTTTTGGATTCTGGTTTGGGGATCTTTTATCCAGGGCACAAGGAGACATCCCATAGCCCTTTGGTTATTTCTGGTTAACTGGGAGTTCAACTAGAAGCATTAGTTGTTTCTGACCTTGGATTGCTGATTGTATGCCCTGGCCATTTTGAGGAGCAGATCAATTTCAGGGAGGCCCAGCACCTTGGTGGTGTCAGCAGAGTTCCAATGCTTAGACTTCACAATGGCGCCAAAGATGCTCCAGAGCATCGGGCACCAGACTTTGAGTTTGGAAGGTCCCAGTTTGAAGACATTAGTAAGTCTGGAGGTTATGAAAGGAGGCAACTAATACAGCCCCCAATGTAGTATGGATACTCCATGGTATTGGGGAATGGGCCCAGCATGGATTTGGGGCTGGAGAAGCATGGAGTGGCTCAGTCTGATGGACACATAGAGTCTGGGTTGTATAGAAATAACCCAATAGAGCTCTGGAACAGAAAACTCCTATGGTTGATGTTAATTGTTGTTTATGTCCTGTCTTATGGGTCTGGTCCTTATATTATGACTTGGGTTGGATAATGTGGAGCTGCAGGTCCCACAACCAAGCTCCCTGCCTCTTGGCCAAGAAAATTAAATTCAGAAGCTCACAAGGTATTCCTTCCCTGAAATTCCACCACTAGCAGAGGTAGGAAAAGTCTTGTTTATGTATAAGTATTTATATATAAATGATCTGTGCCTTATCTTTGGTTGCAAACACACAGCCTTGCAGAAATGCCTCAGGTTGAATTAAATATGTAAATTCATGTGGCCACTGCATGTTTGTTCTGACTGGTCTTTAATGTGTAAATGTACTGTGTTCTATATGTTTTATTTAAAGATTATAACATCTGTAACAAAAAGTTAACTTAAAATTTGCAACTTAGTGTTAGAGCCCTTATGAGAAACATAAAGATAAGACTTGCTGCCTTCTTAACTAAGGGCAGTCACATGAATGGTTGCCATTTTGATTAGATTTGAAAAGAACAGATGTCATGACCTTACCACAATCTTGACTGAGGGCAACCATATGATATGAGTCAGCCAAAGAAAAGACAGGTCTCAAAAGACACTTTTAAATCAGGATAAGATTTTTGTATAACACTTGTCTTGTCTTAAAAACAAGGTTTATAAAAGATAGGATATAAAACAGTGCTTGTTTAATGAGGCATTAAAGCTAAACCCCCATGTTTTCATATGCAAGAATATATCTTGCTAGTGCCAAACTTTATAATATAAAATTAACCCTCTTGGTATTGATTTTAGAAACACTAGATTGTTTATATTGTTGGAACTTGGTTTTACCTTATGCAGGTTATGGTTATGCTCTATGTCTTCACTACTGAAATGAAAATAGTACTTTGTTTTGATATTACCAGAACACAGCTAAAAGATTTTAAACTTCTTTAAAAGAAAATTGTATAGTTTTACAGAAGATTTAAAAACTGGACATTTTAAAGAAAGAGCTTTTTAAAAATGTTTAAATTTATAAAGTTATGGGACATTTTAAAATTTATAAGGCCTTTTATTAAAATGTCTTTGTTGATATGTGATATTGATAAATAGGTAAATAAAGGACTAAAATCTAGGACCACAGCTAAACACCAGAGACTGAAGTATTCCTATTTTATGATGAAGTAAGACAGTGACCTAAACTGCCTGAATAGAAACCTAGAACCAATGGCTTAGAAAATACTTTTCTTAAGATCTATTCAAGAGAACAGAGACTGGTTTGAAGATATATGTCAAATCTCCTTGTTTCTGCTAGCATTGTTATGCTGCAGCTATTTTGGTAAGCTGAGTCATACAGAGAGCTGTTATGTTCTAATGGTACACTATGTAAGAATCAGAAAAGTTCCCAGTCTCTTTATAGGCTATTTGTAAGTTAAAAGTCTTATCTTTATATTAAAAGAGCTTTAATTTATAAATTGTTATATGTTCAGATTAGCTTATAAATGTTTTCAAAGTTAAGTCTAAAACATTTGTCTAATTTAGCTATACTTAACAGATAATGGTCTTTAAATGCTTCAGAGATCTGAGAATATAGCATTTAAAAAGTTCAAAAAAAACCTTTTTTTCATGATAGAGAAACATGCCAGCTACTAGAAGCACCCTATCTCCTCCAAAGAAGATGATAGGTCCTTTTTATACGCTGTAAATATATATATATTAATCTCATTAATAAAGAGCTGACTGGCCAATGGATAGACAGAATTTGGGGGGCAGAGAGAATGCTAGGAATAAGAAGGGTGAAATCTCAGAAACTGTAAGCAAGATACAGAGGAAGCATGAGATAAACATGTCATACTGAGATATGGTACCAAGCCTCATGGTAGAACATAAATAAAACTATGGGTTAATTTAGTTGTAAAAGATAGTAACAATCCTAAGCTGTTAATTGAGCATTTATAATTAATATTAAGACTCTGTGTGGTTATTTGGGAGTGGCTGGCGGGACAGAGCTGACCAGAAGTCCTGATGAAAAACCCTCTGCCTGTAGGAGGACACAGAAGAGCCTCCACATGGGCATGCTTTAAATGTGACAAAGCTGGCCATTGGGTAAAAATAAAATGAAAGAAAACTGTCCTTCACCTTAAATGCTGCCAGGATGCTGTATAGACTGTGGACAACCAGGACACTGAGGAATTGATTACCCAACTTTACCTAAACAAGGTAGGCTGGTTCTCCCAAGTTCCTACTCCATGGAAAAGTCTTTTGGATCTTCTGGACCTGGCAGCTAAAGACTGATGCTGCTCTCGAACCTCTGACCCCAATGACTATAGAGTAACCTGGGATAGCTGTCTAGCTAGCTAGTAAGTCTCTATTATTTTGGTTGGTCCTTTTCAAATTTCTGTTGGTATTTGACGACTAGATTAATGATAGCTTCAACAGTTTAACAGCTCCTTCCCCTAAAGCTGTTAGTTCATTAGTCAGTACATTCATTAGTAAAAGCTACAAGGTCTCTGGTTAAACAAAGACAGGTTTGCCTTGTTCACAGGCTTCATATTAAAGTTTCAGGTGTAACTTTCCACTAAAGAAACACGCTTTGCAATGACTTGCCTCAGTAATAACTACTGTGTACTCTAAAGATGATTGAATGGAAAAAATGTTCTAGAATATGAAAGCTTAAACTGTGATTTAAAATGACTTAAGGTATGTAAATACAAATTTTAGGGGTCTGAGGACATAAAGGGGTTATGGGGGTCTGAGAATGTATTTTGAGGTGTGTGAATGCTATTTGTGAGGATATAAGAAGGTGGCTTAAGATATATAAAAAAGTTTCAGATTTCTTTCCCTTGCTATGCTATCATTATATTAAAACTTCAAAAGTTCAGAGTTTTGATATTGATTGATAGAGTTCTGAAAGGCTATTTATCTAGCTTTGATAAAGCACTGATACTAGTCAGTCACAGGCTTAGGATTTTCGATTTCTTCGGTTGTCTTCTAAATGTAGGCTTAAAAGTGCTTTTCATTTGGGTTAAAATATATATCAGGCTTTCTGGACATAGGAGAAATGTTCATGCTTCTTAATCCCAAGCCATAGTCTTTGCTGTGACATCAAGTGTAAATCTGTTCCCATTGCTTTAGAGATGCCTATTAACTGCTTTTTCTACAATGTGGATTTCAATACAATAGTAATGCCAATATATCTAGAATTTTTATCTCCTTTGGTAAACTAAAATTCATGAAAGCTTCAAAGAATCAAAGTCATAACACTTGGATCCACGTGTCCAGGTCAAACAAAAAAGTTCCAAATGCAAGAATTTTCTTTAAGTTTCTGAATTTTAACTTTTGTCTCTAGTCTATAGTTCAGCAGATTCCTACTTGACTGACAGCCACCATCCAGGGAGCATTTGCAAACTGCAAGCTGCTGAGCTATGAACTTACCCTGAAAGACGAGGTGAATCAGTTCAGCAGATGCAATTGCTCCCCACCCTGTCCCTTCACCTGAATCAGCTAAAGTCAGATGCTTCTGACAAGTGCCCCATTATCCAGCCTTTGAGCCTTCCTGGGCCCTGACTGTCAATGCTCCATTTCAGCTGTAAGCAGCTACAGAGGAGAGCACATCATCCCTGTCCCTGTAACAGGCTGAAAAGGCTAAATCAAGAGCAAACTCCCTGACACAGAGGACAAAATGGCCCCTAGAATGCCAACTGATATATAAAAACATAGGGGCTCAGATTTATCAACAGGCAGATAGACTAACTAGTATGATAGGGACACTTGACCTGCTTTGGGCAAAACAGAGATATTATTTTCTGCTTTCTATTAATTACTGCCTACTCTCACATCAGTGATAACTACTAGATGATAATTCCTATTTGGTACCAGTAAGCTGATAGTTATTAGATCCAAATATAAACTGGTACCCATCACAGAGTCAAGGATTTGATCTAGGATACAACTTCAGAGGGGAATGTTAGATGTGAGGTTAACCTATAATCCCAACTTGTCCAAAAACTAGGTAACTTGCTGGGATTCTGCGAGTCATAATTCTTAAAAAAATAAACAACACTGGCCCAAAGGCCAGTTAATTTCCTGGGATTCTGGAAGTTGGAGTTCTTGGAAAATGGGAAAGTATGATGGTTTATAGGTTTTGTCCATATAAGCCCTGCCAACAGGTTTTGAGGTTACTTACTTGGGAAATTTCTAGGTGGTGGTCCTGACCAAAATTCCATATTGATCAGTATTTAATATTTTTAATAAAAGGTTGCTTGAATTTGGCCAATGGTGGAACTGTTTCTTTTTTTGGGGGGGGCGGGGTGGAATTTCAGGATCAACACTAGCTGTACATTACCACTCACTGGCAGGCTCTAAAGAAAATAGCTTCATTATTTTTGTTTGTTAAATATATTTCCTCCTGTCTTTTACTCTTTCTTGTGTGGACTTCTATTCCCAACTCTATTTCATATCTAAGATGGCTCCTCTAGCCAACACTGAGGAAAAGGAAGCAAACAGGAGGAGCTCCTTTGGTTAAGAATGTTTCTAGAACATTGAATACTTACATTCCATCAGACAGAACACAACATATTATCGCAGTTAGTTCCAGTGGAGGCAGGAGAATACAATGTTTATCCTAGACAGCCTTGTATCCAATTGAGAAACAAGGTTGAATTGAAGAGGAAGGAACACATAGATGTGGGGAGCTGGGTAGGGGAATAGTGCCCCCAGTTCTCAGATCCGACAGGATGGCTTAAGTGTTATTCCTTTTGTTAGATTACTGAGTGGAATTTGCCAAACTAGAAGAAGAAGACATTTTAAAAAGACGAACTATATTTTTAAGCATGTACATGTGTTGGGGTTTAGTCACATGATTTCAGATGCCCATGGAAGTCAGAAGAGGGCAAAGGATGCCTTAGAGCCAGATTGCTTAGCAGTTGTGAGCCGTCTCACATGGGGGCTGGGGATTGAACTCTGGTCCTCAGCAGAATCATTACATGATCTCAACCACCCTGTCATATCTCTAGCACAAAAAAATAATTTTGGAGTTCCAAAACACTTTTCTCTTTTATGACCATGCATCTAGAAATGCCATGGAAATAATAACATAGAGTGAAATTTTGTCTTTGGGTTGACTAACTTAGAAAATAAGTATGAAACTAAAAATTTATAGTTCAGGACTTACAAAAAAATTCATTCATTTGTTATCTATTAATTTTCTTTCTACTACACTTTTAGTTTTTATTTTTAAAAATATTTTGTTTTTTGTTGTTATATTTATCCACATCCCTGAAAAACAACATGCTTACTATTTGAATTAGGTCTGATAAACCATCCCAGCAGCTCAGGGGACAATGTGTTGCAGAGGGAGGGGGGTGAGGCACAGGGAGAGAAAGCAGGGAACAGAGGGACAGCTCGGTGGTAAGAATACATACAGCTCCTGCAGAGAACTCAAGTCCAGGTTCATAACCGCTGTCATCCCAGGGCCATGCTATCCAATGCTTCCCGCTGGACTCTGTGGCCACTACACTCCCTCCCAGGGCCATGCTATCTAACACTTCCCTACTCTCACTTGTACTTACACACAGATACATATACATGATTTAAAAAATGAGGCTGGAGATATGGTTCAGCAGTTATAAGAACAGATTGTCCTTCCAGAGAACTCAGGTTCAATTCTCAGTCCTCACATAATAGCCTACAACTGCCTATAACTCCAGTTCCAAAGAATCCAATGCCTTCCTCTAGCTCTGTGAACACCAGGTACATATATGGTACACAGACACCATAGGTAGGCAAATAAAGCCATATACATAAAATAAAATAAAAAGAATAAGTTAAAAAATACAAAAATTCATTTTAAAAGACAATATGGAGAGAACAGTTATATTGCTGTTAAGAGGGCATAGACTGGATGTAACAGGCTGGAAATATGGTCAATGTTAGTAGAAGAACAGATAGAGAAAACTGAGGAAATTCACATGAGCCTTTAAGACACTTTTGGGAGTAAGGGAAAGAAGGGTGAAGAGGATGGCAGTGTAGTTAAGTTTGGATAAACAAGTGGCGAATGGTCATCAACTGAGAAGAAGCTATAGAGTAAGCTCGAGAAGAATGGGAATGAATTTCAACTTGGAAATGGTGAGACTGAGTTTCTACAGGGCCATTCAAGAGGTCAGGACTGGCTGGCATATATGAGTCAGAAGCTTGGTCTGAACTAGAACAAAGCTCAGGAGTGATGGGCTAAAATTCAATAGCGGCTGGTTGAGGATTATTGTTTATTTATTGAGGTCATGATTTCTTTTGAATTTTCTGTTTTACTCTCTGAATATTTTTTCTGTCCTCCCTCCTTTGGAGGTTAGCTAGGAATCCTGGCTTTACTCTCAGGTATACCTTATCTACTTTGAGGTAGGACTGATGGTTTTGGGTTTTAATGGAATAACAGGATTTCTTTTTATGTTCTTCCAATGTCTTTTTGAGATTAAAAAAAAAACCTAGCTTTAAAAATCTTTATATAGCTGAGTGGAAACACACAACTATGGTGATATATATTTAATAAAATTAGTCTGGAACATCAGAGAACAGAGTCATCTCTTCCAGCCTTTTGTTTGTTTGTTTTGTTTTGTGCTGGCCTTGAACTCACAGAGATCCTCCTGCCTCTGCATCTTAAGTGCTGGGACTAATGGCATGTGCCACCATTGCCTGGCTTTTCTGAGACTTTGTTTCTGATATTCCAGCCTTCCCTCACACCCTCACACACACAAAGGGAGAAGTGCTGTAGGATATAGCTCTTGTACACTGTAAAGATTTGCTACTCATACTGGTTTAATTAAATGCTGATTGGCCAGCAGGAAGTATAGGCAGGGCTAGCAGACTAGGGGAATGTTGGGAAGTAGAAAAGCAGAGAGAGAGAGAGAGACACCAGCTGATGCAAAGCAAAGAAGACAAGAATGCTGCTCTGAGAAAAGGTCCCAAGCTACATAGGTAAACAAGATGAGAATCATGGATTAGTCTAGGAGTCAGAGCTAGCAAGTAATATTCCTGAGCCATAGGCCAAACAGCATGTAGTTAATATAAGACTTTGTGTGATTTTTTGGAACTGCTTGTCCAGATTTTAGGGCTAGGCCTGGCCAGAAACTTCCAGCTACACATAGCAGCTCTATGATACTCACCATCAACTGGCAAGTCTTCCTTGAGCTCTTTAAGCTTCTCCTCTGTGAACTTGATCCCCATGTTTTCTAGGACGGTATCTATGTTACTGGCATCAACTTTCCCTCCTTTGAAAAACATTAAATTAGAAATGTACGAAAATGAATAATCTAAAACATCATTTCAATAATCACATACCATTGCTTGAACATATGCTAATATTAAAATGAAAAAACTCAATGATTGCCATATTGATGATATTATTCAGATTCACAATATGAATAGTAAAACAGCAGTCTGACTTTGTGCTTGAGAAAACAGTGAGTAGGGTGAAAACATTAAAATTAGATGCTGCCTCCCTACAGTCTGTTGGGTCAAACTGCCTGGAACCTCACTGGAGGCCTTAGGATCCTTCAGCAGAAGACTTTGGGAGCATAAAGATCACTTGTGTTTTCCAAAGCTTTGAGTTCATTGTTACCAGTTCTGCCTGCTTAATTAACAAAACAAAACAATAGGGCAAACTAAAACCCAAAATACCTGAACTAATTCCTTTGGAGTAAAATTTGGGAAATTCCAAATTTATTGGTTTAAGCAAAGATATACCTGAGACCTAATGACATGTATATTTAAAAATGTATTAAGCATAAGTAGGAAATGGTCTGTAAATAAGAAATAGGATGTTCTGTAAAATAAGTTACTATCTATACCATGAGATTTTTGAGAAAATTGTGGTTCCTTAAATAATATTCTGACTTACCTGTGAGAGACTTCACTTCATCCAACAATCTATTCTGAAATACCATTTCATTATCTATAATAAAATAATATTTATTATATATTTTATGATATAAAACCACAAAATTTTAGTATGCATTATCTATGTCATGGATATTAATGCTTTATTTTACAACAGAAATATTACTAAAGACCATTACATGATTACATAGAATTTAAAGATTATATGTCCTTAGCTATTTGTATCACATTGTCCTCAAATATAAATAAATTTTAAAACAGAAAATTTCTGCTTTATGATAAATCTATAAAGCCTGTCACTGGATACCATTTTCAGTTGTTTTGTGGTATGAGAAACACATGTACAGCTGATAAACTTCTGTAATACTGAAACATATTTTTTTCTCCTTTTGTTTCCCTTCCTGGTTTCTCACACTTCACTTCCCTCTCTTCATGTTACACTTTTGCGTAGCCCTTAGTAGCACCTAGGAGTCATGGCTGAATTTATACCCCAGCAATTTTCACAGAGAATTAAGAGTTTCTTCTACGTCCCGTCACGCCTCGGTGAGGCTTCACTAGCGTGTCTAAGGCTTACCGTCCACAGGCAGCGTTTCCTGCAGATCAGAGAGCATCTTCTCTGTGAGCTCAATGCCCATGCTTCCTAGAACGCCTTCGAGGTCCTTGATAGAAATCTTGTTCCCTTGGAGAAGACAGCAGTGTTGACTTTAGAAAAGCCAGATATTTAACTGTACTTCTAAGACATCGTTTACAAATTAAATTTTAATGTTTAAATGACACTTGTCTACATAAAACCAGTGAGAGACACATTTAAATATTTTTCCCATGGTTTGAAAAAAAATGGTTTTCTAATTTTGGAGACTTGACAAACTGGCAGGGATATGCATATATAACCAGAAAATTAGATGACATCAGAAATAACCAGACATTTCTACTAGAATAATTCTTTGGATTTAAAATACAAGATTTAATGTTCCAAGCTGGGTGGCAGTGGCTCACTCCTTCAGTCCCAGCACTTGGGGTGTAGAGGTAGGGAATCTCCTGATTTCAAGGTCAGTCTGACCTATAGTGCAAGGATAGTCAGGGCTACAGAGAGAAATCCTGTCTCAAAAAAACTAAAAAATAAATCAATAAAATTAATATTCCTCAGAGTAACAAAAACATTTGAGTCTCTAAAATTGTTTGTTTTTGAGAAAGAGTCTCACTATGTAATCTTGGCTCTCCTGGAAGCCCCCAATATGGCCTTCAACACAAAAAAGATTCTCCTGCCTGCCTCTTGAGTATAGGATTAAAGATGTGTATTACCATGCCTACCACATATCTTCAATTTTGTCTTGTCATTTGCTATGGTTTTCTAGGATATATGTTTATGTATATTTTATCACAATAATTAAATACATATTTATAACATCATAAATAAAATCTCATATAGACTATCTCTACAAACAAGGAAACTGATTCTAAAAGAAAACAAATAGCATTTCAGTCCTAAAATCTCGATAATCTAATACCTACTGATGGAGTATCAGAAGCAGAAACAGATGAATTTTATTATTTATTGTTTTAAGCATCCCCTCTCTCCCTCCTTCCCCCCTCCCTCCCCGCCTTCTCTCAGGGCTAGAGGCTGACTATGGGTGTTTTCCTCCTCATTCTTCTGTCATTGAACCTGGAAGATAGCAATGCTAAGCTGGCCCTGTAACAAGCCCCCAGGATCTAGCTGTCTCCACCCAGCACTTTGGATACATACCTGTTACATGCATGACTTCTTTGTCAGTGTTAGGGATTTGAGATAAGTTTCTCACACTTATATGCTAAACTCTTTATCCACTGAGACATCTCCCTACCCCCAAAGAAATCTAATCTTAGCAATCTATAAAAATGCAGAATATAAGGGCTAGTACACACTACTGATAAAATGCCACGTAAAGCATCAAAGGATGAAACTTTCAGTATTATGTTAAACTTACCCACCTGAAAAGGCTTTCATTGCATTGATCAACTTTTTCAATTCAACTTTTCCAACTGCAAGAAAATAAGCATTCACATATGAACATGGTCCTAAAGACTCAGAAAACATGACTTATGCCATTAAATTAAACAATATCTATATATGCTAACATTTTAACATATCTTAAATACATCATAAGCATGAATTAGGGGTAAAAACATTTAAACATGACGAGTGTAAAATTTCACAATCTATCATCTTTTATCATTCAAAGTAATAAAAACTTTAATGCTGACAGGATAAAATCTAAAGTAGATTGCTTCAAGCTTACTAGGGCTGTTTACAACTGACAGCTAAAAATGTTTTAGACTTTTATGTGTATGAGGATTTTGCTTGAATGTATGTCTGTGCACCATGTGTGTGACTGGTACCCACGGAGGTCAGAAGAGTGTCGGATTACTGGAACTGAAGTTCTAGACAATTGTGAGCGGCCATGTGGGTTCTGGGAATTGAATCCTAGACCTCTGCAAGAGCAGCCAATGCTCTTGACCGCTGAGTCACTTCTTCAGCTACTTGACAGGGTTTTGTTAGGACAAGGGAAGATACATGACATATACCAAAGTGTTAACAGATTTCAGAAATAACTCCAACATAAACGGCCTGTTCTCAGCACTTTTTGGCAAGCAGGCAAACTTTAGTTTATTTGCATTGCATGTATAAATGGCAAATAATTTTGAGGATATTTTTGTCTTCACAGTGTGTGTGGACACTATGTAGAACAAAAAATGGTGCATATGTATCTCACATTTTAATTTAAAATATGATTTATTTAGGGGCTGGGCAATAAATTTACATATTTTAAAAGTCAAGTGCTACGTAGAAAAGTTTTATGACATGACTCTGTAGGGGTCTCTGGTACCCCAACTCCTAGTAATTTTGTTCACTGTAGAAGCAACTAATGTGAGCACCTTCCTTTTAGCTTAAAACAATAAATAAATAATAACTGAAAATATAAGTATAGTATAGTATTTTGAAATAGGTATACATTGTATAAAACTAATCATAAAAATAAGTCACCAACATACCTACTTGTTTTCTGATGAGAATATTAATAATTCACTTTTGGCAATTTAAACATATACACTATTATTTTCTGTTTTTAATTTTTGAGATTAAAATAAACCTAAAACATTTATCCCTTCTCTTTCCTCTTTCCACATTCCATATATCCCCTCCCTTCTCTCCTTCAAACTCATGGCCTCTTTCCCCATTATTATTAGATGAACATATGTATAGACACATGTTCCTAAATATAACTCCCTCAGTTTGTATGATGTTACTTATATAGCCTGATCATTTGATATTGGACAACCAGATGGTATGTTCTTCCCTGGGGAAGACTATTTCTTTCATTCCCTGAATTCCTTAATTGCCTATAGTTCTTTTTGTAGGGTTGTGGCCTCATGGGCTTTCTCCCATCCACTTTGACACATCTATTGGTGCTGTCCTTTTAAAAGTACACATTATTATTAACTACAGTAAACGTGTTGTACAACTCAATGATCCTGCTCTATCAAATCAGAACTTTGAATCTTTTAAATATGTATCTCCTTCCTTTCCTACCCAACTCTCTCCAATCTGCCTCCAGTCTTCCTTTGGTTCTATGAATTATACTTAAAGATTCAGCCTAAAGAAAGACAGCATCTGCCTTTCTACGCCTGATTTTCCTCATGGACTTGGTTCTTCTCAGCTGTTCTCACAGCGCCAGGGATGTTAATAGAGGTGGGATGTGTCTCTAGGGATCTGGCTTCCTTTTCAGGTCCTATGAGCTTTTGTATTTCTATGGTTATTGTTGTAATGTCTCCAGTTTTATTACTGATTCTGTGTATTTTATCTTTCTTATTATTTTCTTTATTAGGGTAGCTAAAGGATTGTCAACTCTATGTTTTTAAAAGCTCAGCTTTGTTGACTTTCTCATTGTTTTTCTAGGCCATGTTTCACTGATTTGTACCATATTCCTTATCTCTTTCTAAATTTGAACTAAAATTTTTTCTAGTTCCCTGAAGCATAACTCTGGGTTGTCTATTTGACTTAAATGTAACAACATTTTTGAAGTGGAAGTCTTGAAATGACCTTGACACTCACTATATACATTGGATAGTTGTGAACTCTCAGCCATCTGCCTCATCTCCTAAATGCCACGATTACAGGCGTATGCCATTTATGCCCAGCTATGTTTAATGTTCTTCTTCTTATTATTTTCACCTGTTTTCTAATCTTGTATATAGTCTGTCCTAGAGAACCACCCATGTGCTCAAGATGTGGATGTGTTCTAAAGATGTCCCCTAAAGCATATGTTCCCTTTTTGATTTTCTTGTCTAAATCTGTTCACTGTGAAATCTCAAATGTTAAAAGCCCTGGGATTACTGTATGGCAGTCTGTTCCTTTATCCTGCTTTATTAATAGGTACCTTTCACACATGGATATGCTCTAGTGTAGGGTGCAGATATATCTATTTTGTATCCTTTACTATAGCTTCTGGTCATTGTCACAGCTATGGTGAAAGAAAAGGTGACCTTCCACCATTCTCTTCTATTCCGTGTCTGCACTGCAGTCTGAATAATTAAGATAACCTGACAGCTGCATCTTTACCATTTGCCTTTACACAGCTCCAGATTCCAATTTGTATTCTTTCCTGGCATGCTAACATTTCTTTCTAGATTACAATTTTGAATATGCCAAATAAAATGTATTATTGGTATGAAGTTACTGAATATTTTACAAGTTATTTTAAATCTGAAGGTTTTGTTGTTGTTCTTTGGATTTTCTCAATATTTTCTGGTTTCCAAATACAGGTTGGAAGTTGTCAAAACCATAAATCCCTGCACAAGGTCATCATCAACCTAACATGGATAGGAGACCCTTGCTAGATCCTAACTGAGGAGTTGCTAAGGGTAATAGCTGTGGTGGGAAGGAGAGTCAGTTTTCTTTGGTAATGTGGTCTCTGGTGCATGCTCTGGTAGACGGTCCTATACTAATGTGCATATGAGCATCACTAAATGTAGTCAGTAGGTCTTTAAAATAAGAAGGAAATGGAAGGGGAGAGGAGGGGAGGAGAGAGAGGAGGAGGAAAGGGGGGAGGAGAGGCATGGAATTAGGAAGAGGTGGGGAGAGAAGCCTCTGGGAAAAGTTGAAGGGGAAAATGGGGGAATGGATATGATCTAAATATATTTTACTGATGAAAAATTACCAAAGATTATAAATAAAAATATAAAATTAACAAACAAAAACTGCTACCACCACCCACAACAATAATAACAAAAAACAACCCAAAAAGAACAAAAAGTCTTGAGTTCCAGTCCTTTAAGGGCTGTTAGACCTTACACACTCACCATGCACTGGTAAACTCTTGACCATGTCCTTAAATTCCATTTCTGAAACCTTCTCCCCCATGTTTCTCAACACTGTGTCCAGTTTGTTGACATCAGCCATCCCTCCTTAAGAGAAAAAAAAGACCATAAAAAATCAATGTGAGAAGTATAGTTATTTCCTGGCTATCACAGGATTTTCAGTATGAGGGTCAAGATCCACAGAGGTCAATTTAAATGTACAAAAACATAATGCAGTGAAAATAAAATTTCTTTTTTAAAGTGTTTTTAATAGAATCGGCCATATTTCAAATGGTTTTTAGAGATATTAATATCTAATCACTGAATGAAACAATATAATCCCTCTTAGGGGATTTTAAATAGTGCAATAATCATTTGTTTCTCTGATATCTCCATAAAATTTTATAGGTCTGCAACAGATTTTTAAATTGTTAATAATTTTTTCTATTATTCAGTGTTCAGATTTCCACTTTATTTTCTGCCACACCAATGACGTGAAAGATCCAGCACAAAATGGTGCATCTCTCTGCCAGAGAATCAACAGGTCTAGGATGCAGACAGTAGATGAAGCACAGACAGCAACACAGATTAACAGGAGATACAGACACACGATGGACTGAATACTTGGCAGTTTAGTAACTAAAAAATGTTACAAATGGCAAATACTGATTTCAGGTCTAATTGTGTTTCACTCACCTTTAAGAGACTTCAGAGTGTCCATCAATCTATTATGGTAGAAATTTCCATTAGCTATAAGAAAAAACACAGTTTAAGTCAACTTAGAATGAGTTGGGGTCAATCTTTGGAAACTTAGCAAACTCTTAGTACTAATCATGCTGAAACAAACATCCTAGTTTCTGATCATCTCATTTATTCCCTTCTAGGACGTTTCCGTACTTTTAAAAAATCTTATGTACTAGAATCAAACTACTTTGTGGAAGTGAGTGAGAAAGGAGGTTTTGAGTTTTGAGGTTAACATTGAAAAATGTCTTATATGGTGAAGGGTTTTGCCCACATGTTTGAATTACACCATGTGAATGCAGTGGTATAGAGTTCACAAGAGGCCACTGGCTTCCCCTGGAAGAGAAGTTATGGATGGTTGTGAACAGTCATGTGGGTGCTAGTAATCAAACCCAGGTCTTCTGCCTTAGCAGCAAGTGAACTTAGCTACTGAGACATCTCGGCAGCTTTCAGGGTTAATATTTTGACCTAATGCAGTGGATTACCAGATTTTTTAAAACAGAGAATTCATATAGATATAAGTGTGAAAGGCAAATTTTAAGCCCTTCAGAGGAAAATACAGGATATGTTTTTGACTTTGCAGTAAAAATATATAAAAATTCAAATCTTAAAAGAAATCTACAAAAATTTTAAAGAGTATATGTATCATAATAAAAATGTAAAGACATGTTGATTTTGAAGAATATTCTTAAAACGTAAACAAAAACTTAGCATTTAAATCAGGAAAGCAAAGTGTTGCTAGAGAGGCACCTTTCCTACAGCTGCTTTATAAATAAAGTTTTACTGGTGCACAGCGTTAACAATTTTTAACCTATTAACCATGGATAATTTGGGCCTTCAACAAGAAATCTGGGCAGTTTTGATAGAGGCAGTAAAGTCTAGAATATTTGCCATCTGGCTTTTTGAGGAAATCATTTGCTTGCCCCTGGCATGGAATACAGAGAGTATTTACAAAGAACTATCCACTATAAGGCAAAAATCACTAGATGGGCACTTCACAAAGAAGGAAATAACTGTTTATAAGTATATAAAAATATTCATAATGGTAATAGTTTTCTATTTATTTTTTTATTATTATGAACAAAGAAGTCACATTTTCTATCCTTGTATATCCTTATTCAAGGTCCCTTCCTCCTCCCACCACATCAGGTCATTCTCTCTTCTCCACATCTCCCCATCCCCTCCCTGGGCAGGCGGCTGGCAGTCCCAAGGACCCACTGTCCCAATATTGCTTAGTTCAGCCTCCACTCCTGACAGATCCAGTTTTCTAACCCCAACCTCAAGACTGAGTCACGTGTTCCTCTAGGGGAGTGGGATCCAAGGAGTCAGTCCAAGGTATTTCTGATCCCAAGCTGTTCAGTGGTTGTGGTTTGCAGCTTGGGCATGCTTTGCTTTTTTCTTGTTTGTTTGTTTGTTTAGAGTCCACTAATGAGTGAGTACATCCCCTGCTTATCTTTCTGGGTTTGTGATACCTCGCTCAGGAGGATATCCTCCAAATCCACCCATCAAAATGGTAATAGTTTTAACATCACAGATAAACAGACAATATGAGGCACTGGGAAGTGAAGGAAAGTCCTTCTGGAGCAGTTATGAGTTTTTCAATATTTTGGGTTCTATCCTTTTTTAGGTACATGGTAGAATTTCCAGCCCAACACAGTTACATTTTCTAAGGTCATGTCTGCCCTTTATTTCTTTGTCTGTCTAAATTTTGTCTAAAAATTTAAAGACTATAAAGGAACGCAAGAGAGGCTGGTGAAGTGTCTAGAGGGCAAAGCTACTGCTGTCAAGACTGGTGACGTGAGTACAGCCTTCAGGGCACACGTGGGGGAAGGAGACATGTGCAATATGGCATCACACACACACACATGCACACATACATACTCACACACACATGCACGCACGCACACATGCATGTGCGCACATGGACACATATGCACATTAAATATAATAAAAAATGTTTTGAAAGAAGGTAAGGAAAGGTTTGGAAATAATGTGTTTAGTACCTAAGTATAAGTGGCCACAGTACTATGGGTAAAATGTGTACATTAAAACACATAACTTTCCACCTATCAAACTGCTATCAGAAAAACATAAATGAAAATCGCATAGGATCTCTCAAATCACAACAAAAAAATAGGACAAATTACCTAAGAAATAAGTATTCCAAGTATTAGGTTAAAGAAGAGTTGGTTATTATAACAGAAAATGTATACATTTACTCAGTATTTAAAATTTTAAGAAGTCCACTCGAAAAATATACACATTTAAATTTATTTATATTTATTTGTTTGTATATGAATATCTTGCCTGCATGTGTGTCTGTGTACCATGTGTGGCCAGCAGAGGGCAGAAGAGGACATCAGATCCCCAGAACTGAATTTATAGACAACCATATATATATATATATGTATGAACCACCACGTGGGTGGTGGGAATTGGACCCTGGTCCTCTGTAAGGGCAGTCACTGCTTCTCACTGCTTAGCCATCTCACTATCCCCTCTAGAAATATTTTTAAAGCCATTTTGCTTATTTTCCTTCTTGGATACTCAACTAACTTCAGTAGTGAAGATTCAAATGTGAGTACTACTCTTTTTATAAGGGGCATTTGGGGGTTATTGTTTTAGTTTTCCTACATGAAAGCAGTATTTTCATCTAAGAACTGAAGAGCAGTTAGTGGTCCAGTTGGGTTTGTTCAGACAGCATAGCTGGGGCATCTGTTTTGCTGCTTCCCTGCCCATCAGAATGTAGGGTCTGCATAAGTGAGCTTCTGCCCAGGCTCTCTGATGGCTAAAGCACTGCTCACACACTCACCATCAACAGGGAGATTTTTCAACAGGTCTGTGTATTCCTCCGGCGTAAGTTCTACTCCCATGTCTTCTAGAATATTTTCCACATCCTTGATATTTTCTTCATTTCCTTAAAAAAAAAGGAAGAATAAGTGGCAAATTCATGTTACTCTGAGGCTAGATGATATTTTAAAATAATTATTTGTGGAGAGATGGCTTCTGTTCCAGAGGTCCTAGGTGTGATGCTCAGTACCCACATGGTGGATCACAACCCTCTTTATTGCTAGTTACAGAGGATTTGGTGCCCACTTCTGATTATCCTGGGCACCATGCACACTTGTATGCCCAGACATATATGAAGGCCAAACACCCATACACATAAAAAAGAATCAATAAATAAAATTTTTGCATCAAGTACTATGGCACACACCTTGATCGCTCAGGAGGTAGGAACCAAGAGGGTCAACAGTTCAAGCCTAGCATCATTGATATAGATTGAGGCCAGCCTGTGCTATATAGGGAGACCATGTTTCAAAAAGTAAAATGAGGGGCTGGAGAGATGGCTCAGTGGTTAATAGCACTGGCTGCTCTTCCAGAGGACCTAAGTTCAATTCCCGGCACCCATGTGGCAGCTCACAACTGTCTATAACTCTAGTTCCAGAGGATCTGACAGCCTCACACAGACGTATGTGCAGGCAAATGTTAATGCACATAAAATAAAGAGAGAAATCATTTAAAAAGAAAATGAAAACAATGGCTGAACTGAAGAAAAGCACAGGCCCCACCAACCGTTTCTACTGTGGTTAAAAAAGATTTCTCCCTCTGTCCCAGCACCTTACTTAGGTGATTTCACACAGACACCAAATATAGCGCACAATCAAACACTTATTGAAGAATTAATTTTACATTTTAATCATTTAGGCAATCAATTAAAATAATTTTATAGTCAGAAGTTAAATGGCTTTGTTATTCAAATTGTGTTTATATTTTTACCAAACACTACTTCAAAATATATAATTCTGGATTTTTTTTTAAGGAACAGAGAATTGAAGTTACAGTAATTAAAAAATAGAGAGGAATGAGATCTTACTGTTAACGAAGAACAGTTAAAAGAATTACCCTTAAAATATAGGCGATTTAAAGTTGTAACTGTGAGTAACTAGATGTAAGCAAGAGCAAATGGAAAAATAGAGAAACCAAAGTAGTTACTATTCAGTGATAAAAGTGACAGTCTTAGATTTATACAAAGTCATATCTCACCTGTGAGAGTTTTTACTTCAGCCATCAAGTCTTGGAAATCAACTTTCCCATCTATAAGAATAGATATTAGAACACAAACATTGACAAAGAGAAAAATATGCAAACAAAATTTACCCGACCAAGCAAATTCTCCCTATTATGTTCTGATAAATCATTCTTTAATTTTAATGATTAGCTCTTAGGAAGCCATGGCAATTAGTCTAAGGCATTCTTTCCCCATTTCTTAACTAAGATGATTTTAAGGATGTTAACTTTGTAACAATTTGTTTTATGTATTTTTCTACTTATGCATTATGTTTTACAACTAAAACAATTAGGAAGAATACATGGACTAAAATGTCAATTAAAAATATTTTTAGAAAAAATGTAGTTTGTAAGGTTTACAAAAAGCATGAAGATTTAGATGAATGTTAAAAGATGAACCATGTACATGCTAAACACAGTACATACATAAGGCCCATACAAGCCCCAAATCAGCCCAAATCCACTGAGCCAACTTGAAGGCAGGTGAATGTTCCAAAGATATAAAAAGGGCATTTGATGATAATATGATTATTTAAATGGAAACATAAGCAGTCTAAATTTTTATGTACTTAATGCAGTTTCATATCTATAAAGCAAAAATTGACAAAAAAAATTTACAGCTTTAGACTAATCTACTGTCTTGCTAGCTGTTCTTTTCTTTGAAAGCCCTACCATAGGGGACGCTGCCCTGCCAGGGACTCTCCTTATAGAGAGCTCCAGCAGCTGCCTTAAATGGGGCTTCTTAGTCCATTTCTGCAGGCTGTTTGTAAGCCCTGCTGATATTACCTTCTGCTTGTTTCTTTCACATGGAAGCTTTGTGGGAAGGGATGTTCCCCCATCCCTGGTCCCTGGAACTCTCTTTATTAGGATCTACAGCTGACTGCCTTAATAGTGCTTCATCAGATGGCTTTGCTGGATGCTTTGAACATCTTATTTGATATTCTCTCTCTCTGACTCTCTCTCTAATAAATTCTAATAATATGACCCCAAACTGAAATTTGCATCTGGAAATTAAAAATAACAATATTAAGAAAACTCAGGAAGGCACAAAAAAAGTTTAGTGAACCAGTGTGCAAGCAATGTTCCCACAGACAGAGTAGTTAACTACAGAGCTCACCTTTATCTGGTAGGTTTTCTTTTAAATGATCAAGCTCCTTTTCTGAGAGTTTGATTCCCATGTTTTCTAGAACAGCGTTTATTTTATTTGTTTTAACTTTTCCTCCTTAGAAAAAGAGATAAAGGATGAGGAAATACATTAATATGAGAGATGTTTTAAATATTAGAACTATGTTAGCTGTGTTATATTAAAATACAAAGTAAAGAAAACACAATGCATTTCTAGATATTAGCATTGCTTTTAAGTATGAACAAATACCTTTACAGCTCTGTACTAAATAACTTTATACTGGTAAAACTCCAAGTTATAGCAGAAGAAAAATAATGACATAAAAGAGCAGAAGGACTTTGAAACAAGTAGCAGTTGTTTCCACAAATACTTGGAAATTTCAATAGAGCTGGTTTATCCATGCTTGAAGATAGTATTGAGTATATGTTATTAAAACAGAAAAAACTTGTATTGGTTTAAAAATATATACCTATCTCTACAAACTACCTGTCATGAAATCAGAGAGGACCTGAGCAGAATTTTCTGAAGCTGAACATGAACTGAGGATGGTAGTGTGCGGAGGAGAAAATGATTTCACAATTGTAAAGCACAGGCCAAAAGATCAGAGAAGCCAGATGTTAACATGGGGTCCACGAGAAGAGGGAGCCACCAGGGACAGTAACCCGTGAGGCTCCTGCCAACTGGTGCTTCAGCTTTTAAATGGTGACATTCAGTGTACTTAATGATAACATTTTCAAATTATAAAATGTGAAGCACCATGAACTGTCACACAAAATTCTTCAAGGATCATCTTGGCTGTCTTTTTCCAAAAGGCCTAGGACTGCCAGGATTGTTCCTTCCTACAGCCGAGCATTCCTCTCAAAAGGCATCAAATGTAGGGTGTCTAGCTCTTCAATTATCCCCCAAATTCTTCCTCTTTTTTGGATTAATTAGTGGGAAAAGCCTTAGCTATAATCTTATGTGTTTGTCTACAGTTTGTCTTAGCTAGATGCCACTAAAAATATGTTCTTGCTAAAGAAATAATAATGAAACAATAGACTTTGTTTTTATCAGACGCATCAGGTAGAGGCACTGACCACCAAATCTGGTGATCTGAATTTGACTCGAAGGCCCATATGGAAGGAGAGCACCATCTCCCACACATCATTCTCTGACCTCCTCATGCACACCACACACGTGCACACCACACACATGCACACCACACACATATGCTCACTCACACGAAATAAGTTCTTTTAAGAGGAAAATAATGCTTAATATTTCTAACAGTGGGTGTGATTGATTTGGGGTCACCTGTGCTTCTATAGCTAATCCAGAGTCATTCTTGTCATATTTTATATATCTCTCTAGAATTCAAATGAGAATTTTACAGTTTATATTGAAAATATAAGAGATTGTGAGACCTTTCACAAAGTCAAAAACAAGTCATTATAGAGGTTAAAAACATTTACAATTAGGAAGGCAAATGCAGAAAGTACAATAACTCTAAAAACACAACTTAAATATCAATTCTCAAATTGCTTGTTACTCACCTTTGAAAGACTTTATCCCATTCAGCAATCTGTTTTTATAGATCTTCCCAGAATCTATAATAAAAACATATTTAATGTCAAGCAAAATGTGATACAGATGCTCATAAAAACATCCTTCCTTCCTTCCTTTCTTCTATTCTGGCCATTTTTATTGTTTTTCTGGGGTGTGGTCTCTGTAGCCCAGGCTGGCCTTGAACTTCTTCAACATCCTGAGTGCCAGTGTTTGTGACCTGTGCAAATACACCCAGCTATACACACTTCTCACTTTCAGGAAGAATTTTTTTATTATTTATTGAATAAATGAAGTTTTATGCTGTAATAAAACATGAAGAATTTAGAAATGAGAACTATCAGTATGACAAACTATGCAATTTAAACACCTGAGATAATTTTTATTTTAGGACTGCATACATGAATATGATGCATTTTTATCATCGCCACCTGTCTTGAATTCCTTTCTGTGTTCTTTTCTTAAATTTATGTTATCTTCCTCTACAATGACTACTGTTATAGATACCACTGACTGTGTCTTCCTGAACCCCATCAGTGTGCCCACATAGGTGTGGGATACGCTTGAACACTTCAACATTGGCAGCATCTCTGCAGGCTTCACCTTGATCCACTTTCAGTAGCATGAACTCTGCACAAGAGCTGTCTGAATAGGCTCAACTATGTTTTGGCCCACTTCCCCGTTCCCCATTTCACTTCTTTCATTTAATTCTGAAAACTGCTAATATCAGCAGTTTCCTTTTATTTATCGTCTTAAGGCTAGCACTGCACCTGGCCAGAGGGGCTGACAGCACAATGCCTCCTTATGTCCCAACATCCTGGGTTAGGAGTGAGAGAGTCTTTGTATGTATACTTTGTATTTATAAACTTTATAACATGCTTAAAACACTATGTATTTCAATGAGCCTCCCACAGTCCTATAAAGCTGAGTTCCTGTCTCCACAGCTCACCATCCACAGGCAGCTCACTGAGTAGCCTCATTCTTTCTTTGTCGGTCAGCTCAAGGCCCATTTTGTTCATCATAGCAGGAAGAAATCTCATGTCCATCTTTGGTCCTTTGAAAAATATGAAACGTTATCATCCTAAACATTATGTAATAATAATAATTTCAAGGAGTAATATTAAAGTTAAAGAGGGGTTTTTTGATCTGAGGAAAAAATTAAAAACAGTAAAATATAGGTACACAGAATCAAGAGGAATCATGTTCCATATGTACTGGCTTGCACAGAAATGTTGGGAAATATTTTATGACCCAAAGAGGAGTCAAAAGAGAAGGGATAAGTTTTATTTGAATGACTTCTAATTAAGATATCAGAACCAGTTCATTTGTGTATCTTAACCAGAAAGCACTGTATATTGCCTTTCCGGGTTTTTGCTTGTTTGTTTGTTTGTTTTTTGCTAAATTATGTTATTTGCTCTTGACTAGATAACAAAGTCTTTTATGGTTGTTACTTAATATAGTCTGGGTGTTTATTAATAATGCTTCAGTAAATGATACTGGCAAAATAACGCCATAGAGATCTCAGAAGTTAAAGTTCTGCACATTTAACCAGCATAAGAGCAAAATGTGCAGGACAAAAGCACACACTTTATCAAGGAAATATTAAAAATTAAAACAAAAAAGATAAATAAAATGGCAGAAAAGTCTGTTTGAAACTCTGTTTTGCATAAAGTCTGAAGGGTTATTAAAAGAAAAGCTGTCACCCACCTGTAAATTCATTTAATCCCTTCAACAATTTTTTCATTGCAACTCTGCCGTGGACTGTAGGAAGAAATTCAAGTAAAAAAATGTATCATGTGACTTAAAGATGGCAAGAGGAAATGATTCTAGCAACATATTCAAGAATTTCTGCAGCTTTTATCTTTTTGTGAGAATGAGTCAGAATAAAGAAACAAAATGCTAAAAATTTAACAATTTCAACAATTGGATTCATTGAGTTCTATTCAAGCCTTCCACATTCAAGGGGTAAGACTCAGGTGTTTTTGCTAAGTAGCTTTTATTTAGATCAGATCACTAAATCAGATTTAAACTACACTTAGTGATGCTTCAATTTGGAGTTTACTAACCATTTGGTCGCTTCATAAATCTCAGCCAGGTTTACCTATTTTTCTGGGCAGACTTGTTGATTCTTTTGAAGTGTGAGTGCTAACTATGGGATGTTCCTGGGTTGGAGAATTATACTTATTATTCTATTACCATTTGCACAGTAAAAAGTAACACCTCTAAGTAGAAGGTATTTAAGGTATTTCTTCTAAGGTGTCAAAACTAATATAGTCAAAATAACACTAGAGAGTGGCCTTGAGGGAAAGAGACAGAGAGGGGTGGAGGAGGGAGGGAGGGAGGGAGGGAGGAAGGGAGGGAAGGAGAAGGCAAGAGAGAGACTTATTGCTAGTATGAAATAACTGATGCCGTGAAGTACTGTAAGTCAAGTTAGAGGAGCCTTGTATTGTCAACAAACATTTGGAAATGTTTTGTAAGTAGCACATCAGCAGCAATTGATACCCCAGGAAGAATAGCCACCATCACTAAATTAGCGAGACTCAGTAAGACATAGATGCATATTTATACAAGATTACTATAAATGTTAGTAACTTTATAGAAATAATTTCATAAATTATTTGTTTTTAATAATAAAAATTAAAAATACAAATAATACAAAATACAAAAACACAAAATAAAAAATAATTTGTTTTTATTTTGTAAAAGTAAATATGTGCCTACCCATATTAGGTATTTTAGAGCATATACTTCTAGGTACATATCTATAGAAATTCTTAGACAGGTACATCATGAAGCACACTTTGGGAAGGAATCATTGTAATAGTGAGAACTGGAAATATTGAAAATATCCACTAGGTAGGAAAATTTAAATAAATTGTGGTATATTAATGAACTAAAATATTTCATAGCAACAAGGAAGTATTACTTTTATAGTATTTTTAGGCATTTGGGAAGATTTCATATTGAAGTAAATTCCAGAAAAATCTGTGAGATGTTGTAAGATAACATTTTTTTTCCTTCTTTATTTTGTATTTAACAAAAAAAAACAGTTACATAAATTTAAAATGAGGAAAAATTAACAATAACTATAAAGAAGATAAAAATCATAAGCATGGCTTATCAAGGGTGATAATGCAAATAAGATTGCTACACATATATTTACTTTGTGTTCAGCTTTCCCTCTGAAATTTTTTTCCCATCCCTGTATATCCTTATTCAAGGTCCCTTCCCCCTCCCACTACATCTTGTCATTTTTCTTCTCTGCAACTCCCCATCCCCTCCCTGGGCAGGGAGCGGAGAGTCCTATGGTCCCACTGACCCAATAATGCTTGGATCAGTCTCCATTCCTGGCCAAATCCAGTTTTGTCCCCCCTCCCTCAAGAGTAAGTCTGGTGTTCCTATAGTTGGAGTGGGTAAGATAACATTTTAATAAGACTCACATATAAGGTAAATACATATTTATTTTTAAGTATTGTTTAGGAACACACACCCACACCGTTATCTGAAACAAGGAGACTAGAAACATAAAATCTAGCATAGCAGTTGACTGGCAGAGGTATGGGATGGAGAAAGAGCCCATATGAATGCAAGCATCATTGTCCATTTGGAGTGCTTAAGTTACAATAAGAAATCATTTCTATTTATATTTTACAATGTGTATCGTATAAGCATAATTTTACATTTCTGAACATCATATGTATAACTATGTGTTCCATATCAGCTGCATTCAAATCATGCACAGTTTCCTTAGCATAACCCTTGCCAATCATTGGTACAACAGTTGGCCCGTACTTCAAGTGCACGGCCAAATCAGCTGGCAAGAGTATGTAAGACACTGCCAGTTAAATGCATTATAGTGACTTCTTATGCTGCTCCATACCTATCATGTCTTTTATTGTCTCATTTTTTTATAGCTTAAGAAATTTGAGTGATTTAAACAAAGTGAAAAGAAATATATTTATATAAATCCAGAATTGTAATTATTTTTTAAAGTTTGGGGTTTTTTGCAATTTAAGTATTCCTTACTATTTAACATGTAGTAAGCTTATCCTTAAAACAAAAGAATACTGTTAGAAGTAAATGAATACATACAGAAATGTATCTGAAAAAAAATATCCTACTGAAGGGCACATCTATCAGTGGCAATAATAAAATGACTGGCATGTGATCAAAATGAGTACTTTCAGTCAAGAGTTTTCCCAGGTTCATAGCCACCAATTTTACTCAATTGTAGTAGAATTACTCTGTGTTTTTGATGCACATAGCTGTTATCACCATCCCAGACAGAGGCAGCTAGAGCCCAGAAGACAAAGCTTAGACCGACCAGGATGGGTAACTCAGAACACAGTATGCCAACCGTGCTCATTTGAATCCTCCATCATCCTGGCCCCCTGTCAGCTGCCAGGTCCTGCCAGGGCTTCACTGCAAAGGAATGTGTGCTCAACCTACCACTCCCCTGTTCCTTGTTTGCTTTGTGGCAAATGTCTGGATTAAGTGGGGTTAGCCACTGTGGGGATGATCATTTCAGTGGATGGTGGGGGAGCTTACGTTCCCTCCTACCCTTAGCATCTGTTGCCCCTTTCTGTACCATCCATCTTTAACGGTTTGACTGGACTGTCACCCCTCCAGCTCTTGCTAGCCCAGCAGAAGATCCAAATAAATTCATCTTACCATCAGGTGACAAAAACTGTGTCATGAGTGACAAAAACATGAGGTCATCACTCTCTTTTACATTTAAAAAAGCCCAGCTGTGCCTGATGAACATTTAGGGATTGATTAACTGTTGCATGCACATAAATTCCAGATTTTCTGACTGACTTAAAAATGCTCACCATCAGCAGGCATGCTATCCTTCAGATCCTTAATTTCTTCATTTGTGAGCTTCCAACCCATATTTTTCAAAATTGTGTCGATTTTATTGACGTTAACAGTCCCATCTAGGAAAATCAAGAGGAATTAGTAAAATAAGATGGATTTTAATTCCAAAGTTCTTTATTTTATTTCAGTTTCCAGTCTCAGTGACACCATTTAGGCCACAACAGGTCAGTGATAGGCTTAAAAATGAAATATATTTCCTCAGTTTAAACTGTGGTGCTATGATTACAGAACTCCCATGAAGCAGCATAGAGTCTCATCAGTTACAGTCAAGGCAAACTCAAATCCATGGCTTCCTTCCTTTTCTCTCTTTCTGGAGGTAGGGACAGAACCCAGGGCTTTATTTAGGGTAGGCAACAACTCTACCACTAAGCTAGAAAACTAGCCCCATTCTTAATTTTCAGACAGGCTGAATCTCATCGTTTCACTAATAAGTAGTTCTATTGTGCTTACTTTATAAGATTATAAGGTTCATTATCTCAACTCCTACCTAAACTGTCTAAATAATTGCCCGCTTTGGTTCACATGCTTACACAGCTTTCCTTTTCAACAAATGGAAATATGATAAAATAAATAAATACATAAACCCCTCCAGTATAAAGAATCTTTGGTAACAAACATATTTACAGAGGTAGATAAAGACGCATTAAGATGTAGGTAGGTTGATGGGTCTCTTCTCCTTTTCATTGTGCTCTTTACGTACCATTAAGAGACTTCAAACCGTCCATTATTCTGTTCTTGTGGACTTTTTCATTAGCTACAAGAAACAGAAATCCGGTCATGTGGGGAGTCATGAAGGCTGCCAAAGTCACAATTTAAGGTCAAAGAAACCAGTGACTTATGGGGACTTAGTTCTCTCCTTCAACCATGTGGGGACTGAACTCAGGTGCCCCTACCCTCCAAACCATCTTGCTAGCCCTCCACTTGATTCCTTTGAGACATAATCTCCAAACTTGATATTTGGCAATGGCTGGTCAGCAAGCCTGAGGGATCTGCCTGCCCCTGCTCTTCCAGTGTTTAACTATAGCACAGGCTGCTATGCCCTGCTCTGTATGGGAGTGTTAGGGATTTGAGCTCAGGTCTTCATGCTAACAAACTGTCTTATTACTTTTCAATTGCTGTGATAAAACACTATGACCAAGGTAACTTGTAAATCATTTAATTTGGGACTCACAGTATTAGCGGGTTAGAATCCATGACCATCATGGAAGGAACATGGCCTCAGGCAGGCAGGCAGGCATGGTGCTGAAGCAATAACTAAGAGTTCATCCCTTGAGACACAACCATGAGGCAGAAAGAGCTAACTGGCAATGGCATGAGCTTCTGAAACCTCAAAACTCACTCTTCCAACAAAGCCACACCCCCAGTCCTTCCCAAAAAGTTCTACCAACTGGGGACCAAGTATTCAAATATGAGCCTATGAGGGCCATTATTTTTCAAACCACCACACATGGAAAGCATTTTACATATCTCTTCAGCTCATGGGTATTATTTTAAAGATGAAGTTATTATTAATTTCTTTAAAATTATTGATAATTTTTATTCTCTACAAGCTTACATACTGTATACATTTGTATATCATATATAGTGATGCTTTTGTGATTGAGTCTTTAAAACTAGTTTTTAAGATTTAAATTTATTTAATGTGTATTAGTGTTTTGCCAGGGTTCACACCTATGCACCACATGCATGCCTGGTGCCCACAGAGGCCAGAATAAGATGTGAGGTCCCCTGAGACTGGAGTTACAAATGGTTATGAGTTTCTGTATAGGTGTTGGGTATCAAACTTAGAATGGAAGAGCATCTGGTGCTTTTAACTGCTAAACCACCTCTCTTTAATTTATGTGTGTGCATGCTTTGTCCGGAGGTATGTATGTGTACTTGATGTCCATGGTGATCTTAAGAAAGCACTGGACCTCCTAATGCATGGTTGTGAGATGTCACAAATGTGTCAGGAAACAAACCTAGCTCCTCTACAAGAGCAGTAGCTGCTTCTAGCCACTGAGCCATCACTCCAGCCCATCTCATGCCTTTTAACTTTTAACAGTTATTTTTCTCCTCCCTCATTTTTAGCCTTCTAGTGAAATTATAGGTCTCAAGTGTTTTATGTTAACACATCATTGTCATCTATCCATTCATCCATCTATAATTACTCTGGCATGAGATAATTAGTCCAAATGAATTCAAAAGTATTTTTGATGCATTTCAGAAAAAATTTATAGACATCATCAAAGCAATAAACTGTACACTACAATCAAGACTATGTTCATATTTTAAACCACTTACCACTGATGGGGAGCTGCTTAAGCAGGGCTTTGTGTTCCGTGTCTGTGAGAGTTATTCCCATTTCCTTCAGAACATTTCTCATGTCATTAATGTCCACGTCTCCTCCTTCAACATCATAGAATCAGGTGTGTGTTAGTGCAGAGAAAACTCTCCTACCTCCAAACACATGTGCAGCTCTCTTCATTTACAATAGCCATATGAGTTAGCACAAATATTCCAAGTGCTCACAATTCTCATTAATTGGGACAGAAATATAATAGAATAATAGGCATAAAGATACAGTTTACAAGAGTTATCAGTTTTAAAATCTATTAATTTTATCAGATTCTCTTCTAGTTTCCCAGTAAGAAAATTTTTATCTTTATGAAAATCTGCTTATAATTTTCTATGCTAATTTAGATTTTGAAGTCAGTGACAGTAATTATCATGATAAATATGCCAGATGCAAAAGAATTTTTCTATCAGACCTTTGTACCGAAATAGTGCTAAAATGTAAATATTCTAAAGTACAATTGCAGGTAGTTCATCAATATAGAAGAAAAGATACAGAGCAGAAAAGCCAATAAAAAATAATAGTACAGTATAAGTATATAATTTAGTATAAAATTGACTTTAGAATTATAGAAACTAACCTGTAATAGCTTCCACTGTTTCTAAGACTTTGTCAAGATGAATCTTTCCATCAGCTGCAAGAAAAATCATAAGCAGCACAAGAGATTAAAAATTAAGAATTGAAGCCTATTACATGAACTTGAATCAATCAAAATTTATTTTGTGTACAATAAGGACAGGAATATATTTTATATTTGGTAGAAAATTGGCAAAGAAAACATTTTCTAAGTTGTATGCTCACAGAAATGATAAAATAATAGACTAATGGTATTGGATGAGATTCTGGAAACCCATATTTCTAGCACAAACCCCAGATTCATCCAGGATCTATGCTGAGTCAGTCCATTTTTACCATCTCTTGTGTGTGAGGTGGGGAGGGAGAAAGAGAGAAGGAGAGAGAGAGAGGTTTTCTATGTGTGGCCCAGGCTACCCTCAGCTACATATATCCACTTTTATTGCTGCTTTAACTGATAACTTAATGACTGATGACATGTGTAATCAACCTTTTGTTACTATGTATTTATAGTCTGGATAACTGTTTCTACCTCTATGAGGAACAAAATTAGTTAGCACTAGAGTCATGAACACATGGCACCATCTCACTACCATGAAAGACCATAGTCTCTGGTGGTAGGAGCTTTGAGGTCAGGGCAGTAAGAGGGAGGTCTGAGAATCAACAGTGTATGGTGTAGTTGACCCAGAGTGTCCTGGAAAGAACCCACCAAAGGCAACTCTACAACCCAGCTTTCTTCTCCTTTCTTACTAGACCTCATTAGGAAACATAAATTCAGTGATAAATTTATGAAGAATTATAGAGTATCAAATGGCAGCCCATTAAACCTGAAACATAATGTTCTTAGGAGCTTGCATTTCTATTCACTTTAACTGATGATACAGCATGAAGCATGTTCTAAACTTTCATCATAAAAAAACTAAATAAAAGACCCTCAATACAAACAAAATTTATTCAAAAGACTCAAAAGGAAGGGTTGTATAGATGAACTATAGCTCCTGTTCCTTAGGCCTTCACAAAGTTTCCAGATAAGTCTTTTAAATATGATTATGAGTCACAATACTGTAGAAAATAGCAATCAGACAAGATGCTCAGTAACTGCAGCTTAAGAAACATGAGGTTGGAATGGGAGGGTGAAAGAGAAGCTGATGTCTTCAAGAGAAGGGAAGGGCTCTGCAACTTCCGCCCTCTAAACCAGCTTCCCTGATTCAGAATTAAGAAAAGCCTAGGAGGCAGCTCATGACAGACTTCTTTAGGAATTAGCAATCCTCAGTTGGCAAGGTTGGGGAGAAGATCCAGTCAGTAAATGCTGCACAAGAATGAGGACCTGAGTTCAGTCCCCAGCACCCATGTAAGAAGCCACGCGTGAGCATGTAGTCCTAGAATGGAGGAGAAAAAGGCAGAAGGATCCCAGGAACTGGCTAGCTAGTCTAGCCCTAATTGCTAAGTTCTAGACCAGGAAGACATCTGACATCAACCTTTGGCCTACACACACACACACACACACACACACACACACACGTATACACACACACACACAAATGTATCTATCTATCTAAATATTACCACTAAGTATATATTCCTTCTTACAAGCCCACAATATCAATTTTTGTCTAATATCCACTGTTACATGCAACACTCACAGTAAGTGTGGTGATATATTGTGTATCAAATAAAGATTACCTGAAGATCAGAGAACAGAGCCAGCCACAGAGTTAGCCATAGAAGTCAGGCAGCGGTGGCACATGCCTTCAATCCTAGCACTTGGGAGGCAGAGGCAGAGGCAGAGATCTGTCTGCATCTCTGTAAGTTTAAGGCCAAACAGAGCCAGGCAGTGGTGGCACACACCTTTATTATCAGCATTTGGGATCACACACCTTTAATCCCAGCATTAGGAAGTTTGAGAAAGGAAGTGATATGGCTGGGCAGAGAAAGGAATATAAGGCAGGAGGAGATAAGAGTTTCCCCTTTCATTTCGGCTTTGTGATTCTCTTTACATCTCCTGTTTGGTCTGAGGATTTGTGGAGACAGGCTCTACCCATTTTGGCCTGAGAGTTGACTAGGTGAAAAGTGGCTGTGGCTTGTTTCTCTGTCTCTCTGATCTTTCAGCTTTACCCCAGTATCTGGCTCCAGATTTTTATTATAATGTCAATCAGGATTCATGCAATAATTAAGTGACATCCACTGTGGTACACAACACTCACCAGTAAGGGGTAGATTTTCTGTCAGACTTTCATGTTCTTTATCTGTGAGATCAATACCCAGACTCCCCAGAACAGTGTCTAGGTTATTGACTTTAACCATTCCTCCTTAGGAAACAAACAAACAAAAAGGATTATGAAGAAAATAGATATTGGTTCCAAAATATGCATATATCCAGGTCTATGATTTTAATCTTATATTTTAACACAATAAAAAGTACAAACATGTAATTTATTTGTAGTAGTGAATGAACGTTGGAAGTTAGCTCAGTAAATCAGCTATAATCAAGCCAAGAAACTACAACAAAAATATTCTAAGGGTGAAGCACTGCTTGATTATGAACTTCAAGTTATATAGCCTTAATAATGACCTGCCCAACAAAGCAAGAGCATATCAAGGATAGAGTTGACTCCATAGGGCACAGGAGGAAAACACCGGTAAGCATCCATTTAAAGCAAGGTCATGGCAATACTTGAGAGTGGCATCTCTAGCTCCTGGTAGTCAATTTTTGCTTCATCAGTGTTTGAGATGTAGAAAAAATAATAACCACTTTCTCCACCTGCATATCACTGACAGTACATTACTCATCACAAAATTCTGCCAGGAATATTGCTAACTGACATTTTCCAGAAAGTCTGAACTCTTAGGCAGTTTGGCTGTGACCCAAGAGAGACTGCTTGCATCTCACATCAACACTCAAACTTGATGGTATTGCTCCTTCCTTCCTGTTCTCTGTGGGGAAAGGGGTGAAAAGCAGCCTGGCCTCCATCCATGCTCTTCTCAATCCCTGCTAATGGCTTTTGGGGAAAATGATTATATTATTAAAAAATAAAGAATTTTTGATTTGTAAAATAATAAAATTAACAAACTTTCAAATTGCTGCTGGGTGAATTCACAAAAAAGGAGTATTGTTTTCTATATCACTATATCTGTGTAGTTAGATTGTTAAATGATTATTTAAGGATTCAGTTTAAAAAGGTTCAAGGATAGACACTTGTACTAATATATGAAAGTACTGACTGTAGAAAATGGAAAATCTAACTATAGCGGCACAGGCACAATTAAAACTGTTATAAAGGCGTGTGTCGACTTTCTAACAGATTGTTCTGCCAATCACACTTCCTCCAGACCTTTCATGGACTTCACTTCTTCCAGTAGTCTGTTCTTATACACCATTCCAGCATCTAGAAGGAAAAGAGAAAAATTACCTCCCAAGGAAAAACAAGTCACACAGCTACTGAGTTTCAGTAAGTAAGATTTTTAAGTTTTTTTTTTTAAAGAGAAATCTTCCCTAATATCCTAGGAAACAAAAATAATTTTTAAAAAGTAAATTCTCCATTTATGTTCAGCACTTCTTAGAGGAAGTACTTGAGGAGGTAAGTTTAGAAAACTATGCAATGACGCCTAGGCATCTAGTCCCTGAAATAGCATTTGTGTGACTCACCATCTATGGGGAGGGATTGAAATAGCGTCTCCTCTTCTCTCTTAGTGAGTTCAATCCCCATGTCTCTCAGAACTCTTGGTAGATCACTGACATCAACCTTTTTTCCTTTTGAAAAATAGTAACATTAACATCTGGAGAACAATTTAATTATGTCATGAGCATCTCATCTGTTCTGCTTCATCTTCAACTTAAAGTAGTACGCTGGGAAAATTATCTTTAATTCAAAGAATATGGGGGAAACCACAGACAAGGCAGCATTCCTTAATTTTATAGAAGGAATATTCTCTTAGTGATGAGTCTGTGTGCAACTCATAAAGCTGACCAGTACTTTTTGGTAAAGAGTTCTTAACAGATTAGAATGAGAGATTTATAATTCTGGAAGGAGAAATGAATGGAGAAATTTTTAGCTATGTGAGCAGTCTCCACAGTGGCACGGATACATGGATCTCATAAAAGTTTTAGCTTGTTATTTGCTATGCACATCAAGACAAGGGCTATTTAAATCCTGATGAAGTAAATAATATTATTGATTTATGAAAAGTAGTCCCTTCAAATTTCTTTCCAAAAATAAAACATTTAAATTTTATTATTAAATCTAAGACAAAGCTCCAAAACAAGATTTTAAAGCACCTATTAGTTAAAACAGTCATAAGACAAAACATATCAGTTGCATAACTTCAAAAATTATTTTAAACATTAATACACATTAAAGAAGATACTCACCAGTATAAGCTTTCAACATGTTTAGTAACTTTCTCAATTCAACATTTTCACTCTCTGCTAAGAAAACATATATGTCCAATATAAATGTGCATATTGACACTTACTAAAATATGAAATAAAAATAAATCAGTATTTATAGACTCTATAATTTTACTCCATGTTTTATGTCTTGTGAGCTAGAAACCTAAATCACAACTACCAGAGCACATTCTATTATGGGATAGAAAATTTAACTTGCAACTGTTAGGGGTAAATTACAATATTAAATTATCTTCTCCCACACAGTCTGCTTGACGGTTCTCATACCCTAGAAAACCATTTAATCTATAAGCTCTGCTTCCATCAAGAACAAGCATTTGTTTTAATTTGGATTTTAAAAGGAGATCCTTATGAAATGAGCTGATACTTTCTGTCTCCAGTTTCTTACATTGTCATACAGATGTAAATAATCACCCCAATGATTAACATATTTTACAAAGCAGAAGCTCAATATTTATTTGTAAAACCAATTTAAAAATAACTGCAATGAAATTATGTTACACACCTAGAATGTGCTCAGAAATTTAAGGCAGTTAGGAATTTCAGATTTTTTTTCCTTTATTGCAAAAATATGTTTTTAGTATGCACAGAGCTATGCATGACCATGACCATGATTTACGAGCACTTCTGCCACCAAACCTCACGTCCATTAGTCAGTCCGTGCCCACCACTTCACCCCACATCTGCTCTGTCACCAGTTCTAGACATTTCACATTAATCAAGGAACATACAATGTTCTCTTGTAAGGACGTCTTCTTTATTTTTTGATCTACTGCACGTCAGCACTAATTCAGCTTTGACTGTATTTCAGAATTTGCTTCTAAATTATTAAAGAGGTTGATTGAGAATATAACCAAAGAATCACAGGGTTTGGGCTGCGAGGTGGGATATTATGCAGCTTTAAAATAAGATAGCATTCCAAATATTACAGTTTGAATGTTTGAAGGCCTTTGATGTGGTCATATGGCTGTGGTATTTGTCTCTCATGTTAATATGTTCTAGTTTTGAGTTGCCATTTTCTATTTTCCCAGACTTTACTCCCCTCCAGACTTTCTTAAACTCTTTCTGAAGTTTTTTTCTAGTCCTGGTAACAAGTTCTATTCACTCTTTTAGCATTCCCTTGGATTTAAGTTGAAGTAGTTGCCAGCACATATTAATAAAATACAAAGAAAAATAATACCACTTTATTTTTGAGTTCAATGTCTGCTTTTATAAATGTCATCTTAATGAAAAATGCTTTTTTGGCAACAATTTCATTGTAATTGTTTTTACTGCAAACTATCTCAAATTCTGGATTTTTTTATTTAAGAATTTTTAAATTCATTTTACATACCAACCACAGATGCCCCTTCCATTCCCTCTCCTCCTTCCCCCATCCCCTCCTCTGGAAAGGTAAGACTTCCCATAGGGGTCATCAAAGCCTGGTACGGTCCACTGAGAAAGGTGTCCCATGCTGCCCCCCAAAAGGTGTACAAGGTGTCCCACCATAGGTAATGAGCTCCAAAAAACCAGTTCATGCACCAGGAATAAATCCTAGTCTGTCCTATGCAGGCTCCACAGCTGTCAGTCTAGAGTTCCTGAGTTCTCACTAGCTTGGTTCAGTGGTCTCTGTAGATTTCCTCATCATGATCTTGATCTCCCTTGCTCAAATAATCTCTCTCCTCTCTCTTCAACTGAACTTTTGGAGCTTTGGCCTGGTGCATGGCTGTAGATCTCTGCATCTGCTTCATCAGTTACCAGATGAAGGGTCTATGATGAGAGCTAGGGTATTCACCAATCTTACTACCAGGGTAGGCCCACTCAGACACCCTCTCCACTACTGCTGGTAGTCTAAGCTGGGGTCATCCTTGTGGATTCCTGGGACCTTTCCTAGTACTAGGTTTCTCCCACGTGGAAATATGTTTTCAGAGTTCACTGCATAGATGCACACATTTTCACTTTATCACGAGCATTAACACTGACATGCTCACCATCAACAGGCAGTTTCTCTATCAGATCTTCCTTCTCCATTTCCGTGAGTTTCATGCCCATGTGTCTTAAAATCGTGTCCATGTTAGCAACATCCACAAGTCCATCTTCAGAAAAAGAGGAATATAAATAAGATCGAATAACCACAAAATACGATCTGAACTATGCATTAGTGTCATAGTGTGTCACTCAAGCCTAGTGCAGTTGTACAAGAACCACCAAGATGAATGTGGAGTTAAACCCCTTACCTTGGAGTTCTTCTAGGGTATGTGGCCAATTTATGTAGTTAACTGCCAAAGGTTATAGTGTAAGTCCTATACCACTTACATAAATGAGAAAATGAACATCACAAAAGTGCAGGCAATAGGAAGGTTAATTCTTGCTTCTAGTCCAGGAAAGATCACATAGGCCTTTCCCCAGAATAAATTTATCTAAGAATTTCGAAGCATTCTTCTGATATTTTGTTGAATTAAAAAATATTTAAAGTTTGCAAAAAGGGCTGGAGAGATGGCTCAGCGGTTAAGAGCACCGTCTGCTCTTCCAGAGGACCCGGGTTCGATTCCCAGCACCCACATGGCAGCTAATGACTGTCTGTAGTTCCAGTTCCAGGCAAACACCAAGGCAAATAAATAAATAAATAAAGTTAAAAAAAAAGTTTGCAAAAATCTTCATGATGATATGATTGGCATCTATGTAACCCCACCAGCTTTAGGAATAAACAGTTACTGAAAAAGCAGGAAGATCGTCCTCACCATTTTCTTACCCTTTCTCCCTGGGGGGGATACAATGTCTTAAGTGTGCTCAAATTCTTATGGTGATTTCATGTGTATGTGGGAATGGGTTTGCACACATGTATGGGAAATGGTTTGCATAGCTGTAAGGCTTCTTTTAATAGTTATGTGTGTTCATATCAAAACATGGAACTCTTCATTCATTTTATTACCTATTGTTCTATGGTAACAATGAACCATTATATACTGATCTGTTCTGTAGATGGATATTTAGGTTGTTTACAAGTTTTTGTTAAAAGAAACAGTATTGATCGCAATAACACCGTGTGTGCATGTGTAAGGCCAAATGACCCAGTGACAATGCCCTAACCCCACTTCAGGGGACCAGCTGGAGAAATAAGCATATATTTATATTTCTGTAGCTTTACCTAGTCTCTTTTGACAATAATAAGTCACTTCATATTCTAGTGATGCCTGGAGTTTCCACTGTTTGTTATCACTGACAGGACTTCATACTGTTTGATTTTTACACTTTTTCAAAAACCTGATACACACACGTGTGATAAATTGCTGATTTTTTTACTTAGGCTTTTACAACTGCTAGTGGCTTAATGTGTCTTTTAAACTATTGACTCATCACCAGATTTCTACTACTTTATTTGCCCAGTTTAACACTTGCTCTGATTTTTTTCTTGCTTTTTTGTGAGTGTTTCCTATAGTCTACAGCTCTTCATTTGTTTTAAAAATAACCAATGTATCAAAACTAGCAAAACATCCTTTATTTATTTTTAGGTTTTTGAGGATTCTCCATACTGATTTCCGGAGTGGCTGCACCAGTTTACATTCCCAACAGGAGTGAACGAGGGTTCTTCTTCCCTACACAATCACAGCATTGCCAATAGCTTTATTCCTATCGGGCATTCTGACTGGGGTGAGATGAAATCTCAAAGTTACTTTAATTTGCATTTCCCTAATTGCTAAGGCTGATGGACACATTTGAAAGTATTTCTCAGCCATTTTTATTTCTTCTGTTGAGAACTCTCTGTTCAGACCCATAGCCCCCTTTTTTAAATTAGGTCATTAATTTTCTTAATTTTTTTGTATTTTGAGTTCTTCATATATTCTAGATATTATGATGTCACTCATATCTTATTGGTAACAACTAGCTGTCAATTAGACAGAAAGCCCAATAAATAAAGGAAATATGCCTGATACTAGAAAACTAGCTGACTACTTGGTCTAGTGAGGTCATGGATCTTGGAAGAGAGACCACTATTACAACTTTACCAGAGCAGCATAATTCCTAACTGCATTCTAAGACCTACTCTTATACACACAGATAAGCATAGCTCTTACCCTTTGTCAAAGCAGCTTCTCTTTATAGCAAAGAGAACATTACAGAAAGCTGCAACAGATGCAGAGATCTGCATCATGTGCCTCCCAGTCCCAGTGGATAGATACACCTACAGCCCTGCTCCTGCACTAAAGGTAAGGAACATGTGGGGGGAGGGACCTAGGCCAACCATCTCTAGCCATGTGCAGATCTCATCAACTAAGAATGAGGCCAGAGGCTCTGAGACTGAGGGCAGAAGGAGACTCTGACACAGCTCCTGTATCATCTGCTGCTTCATAGCCACAGTAGAATCCCTGTCTGAGGGTGATTAATACTCAGGAGGACCTGAAAATATGAAGACAGGTTTTCCACCTGGTGCCAATCTCCAGGGCTGTGGCTGCTTCCAGATTCCCAATGTACTTCCCCTAGTTAAATTATTAGCTTTCGACCGGGACCTGTGCTCTCTGCAGCGTCCCAGCGCACTCTGGAGCAGGGGCAGCTGAACTCTGCACCTGGCCACACCCGCAGCTCCTGCTGCTGCTGAGGGTATCTGCAAGGACCCCTACCGCGACCCCGAACTGAGTGAACTGAGCAAACTAACTGCAGGGGTCTCTGAGGGGCGGATTCGAACCCTGACCAGAGGT